>JACXGI010003380.1:0-46034 GCA_016801175.1 Esox masquinongy | reverse complement strand
TGGTTGAAATTAGCCAAATCTATTTAAATATCTAATTTGATTGATTCCATTACTTTTATTTGGAATGCCCGTCAAGCAATTGTTTACTATATATATTATACAGACTATCATTCATTGGTCCCTAGTCTGGTTGTTTCTGAAAATAAAATATATTTGGAAAATATTTGTTCTTGGTGACCTCCAGTGGACATACAAACGCAGTGCATGATCCGCAAAAAACATTTCGGGTTCAAAGGGTAGGAACTCTGAGCATGCGTACAACACGAAGAACATCATGGTCATCTGACGTTGGATCAGCCGGATCTTTAAGTCCTTAAATTAAAAACCTATGATTTCTTTGCCATAAACATGACACTTTAACTTTGCAGTCACATATCACATATTAGCTACGTTTGTTATAGCACTGCCTGAAAGGAAGAAATCATGACTGCCAATGAGGATCAAGAGGTAATTTTGGTGACGCTTAGTAACTAGCCCGCTGGCTAACGTTAGCTGAAACAGAGGTGGCCAGCTACACAGCACTGAAGCTGTAGTCTGGTTAGTGTATTATTGTTATTCATATGGTATTGTTAAACCTAGGCTGTAGTTACCTAGTAGCAATTATGCTCAAATTATGAACAAACAACTGTTCTGCCGAAACTCGTTTTAGCTAATATGCCTAATACTGCCGTTTCGGGTCTGCTTTAGGCTATTTCATGATGCTACTGTGGCTAACTGAAACTTGGGGAGTTCTAGTCTCACCACCTGAGAAGACGAGGAGCTCCCAAGCCCCGCCTACTTCTTCCTTTAAGTTCCATTCTGTGCTTGAATGGGCTTGCTTATACGTTTTCAATAATTTTATGACGTAAGCTTGTTATGTCATATAATTCATGAAAACGTGGAAGTTAACGTTACCTGAAAACAGCTTGAAGGCATTCACGAATAACCCGTCTGACACCTCCCACTGTTCCAGATGGAGTTGGAGGCCCTTCGATCTATATATGAGGGGGATGAGTGTTTCAAGGAAGTCAGCCCAGTTTCATTTCAGTATAGGGTGAGTATTTTGTTTAATGGGATGTGCTGAATTATTTGCTTTGTCCGTCCTCCAAATCGCCTAGGCACATTTTAATAAATTGGGTAACAAACCAGTTTTAGGTTACCGAGATCAGAGATTTGGGAAACTCAATGGGCCATTCTCAGTTGAGTAAACTGAGCAGACTTCCTAACTCCCTAACCTCCATGTCGTTCTCCTCGATTAGTAGACACTCTTATTCCGGAGTGACGTACAGTTCATGCATTCATGTTAAGATGGCTAGATGGGTCCACCACATGTTGCTCGTCATATATATTGTCACCTTTTGGGATATATGCAATTATCGGCTGGCTGGTGAGTGGATGACTTTGGGCGAAGATGCTAAAATGCCTTTTAATAGCATTATCTGGAGTGTGAATGTAATTGCGCAACTTAAATGAACCACCAAATGCACACCAGTTTCAAGTTGTGAAAGAGGTGGAGTCGCACTGTTTTTCGTGACCCCAATTGGCGTTTAATATGTGAACAGACTTGATCCCCTGTAACGATGACCTCCAGTGGAGGTCACTCCGGTGTATCCCACCGCAGTGGAGGTCACTCCGGTGTATCCCACCGCAGTGGAGGTCACTCCGGTGTATCCCACCGCAGTGAATGTCTGTTATTTTTAAATCAGTTGATTCCGGGGAGCAAGTAAAGCACACGTGAAGAAAGATGTGATATGCTGCCGAGCCTTTCTCTATAAAATGTCTTTACGACTCTACACAAGTATTTTAGGATTCCTCTGTTGTAAATGTAATTTGCCCAATAATGTGTTAGCAGAAAATGAGTTTAATTTTTTACAAGCACATTTTTCCTTCTCTGCGCCTCAATTACCCCGTGACCTTTTCCAGCAGGAGCAGAGGATGAGAGGAATCGAGCAAATCCAATTAAGCTTTTCTGCGAGAATGAGCGTGGTCTAACGTCCTCTTATTGCGTCCTTTCCCAGGTCGGTGACCAGGAAGACTCTAAAGCGTTCATTCTGGATGTCTCTTGGCCGGAGACGTATCCCGAAACGGCACCTGAAATCTCTCTAGATGGCTTTTTCAACAAGAGAATGTGAGGAATCATGCTTGCTCCGGTGCTTCACCTAATTTGTGTGGTTACTAGCCCATATTCATTATTTCGGCTAATTTTCATAACCCATTAAACTGCCTGGCTAATTCCTGAGGTGATTACTTTAACTCACTCCTGTTACGGTTCCTCTCCGGCTCAGCCGGTAAAGCACGGCACTTCACATGCCGGAATATTGGGTTTGTTGCCCGTCGTGGCTGCCCAATGCTTCTGTGGTTTTGTCTTCATGCATGACTGTAAGACGTTTCAGAGAGCATCTGTTCACTGGCATTCATCATTCATCTTGTCTCCATCAGATCTCCAGAGACCAAGCAGCTAATCCTGTCTGGGTTGGAGGAGCAGGTGGAGGCCAACCTGGGCACTGCTATGATGTACACCCTGTTTGAATGGGCCAAGGAGAACCAGGAAGTCCTGATGGAGAACCACCAAGCCGTCGACACGGCCGTGGTCAGTGTGCTACGCGACAACATTCAAAATAAGAGTTAGCTGTCCGGGATTCACGTCAATTGCAGTTTTTTTTTATTTATTTTTTTTTTTTTTTATATCTCTGTGCCAGATTATTGGACATAATCCAGATGCATTGCAACTGTTCCTTTACAGACGTTGACGTCCAACAGCGATCTGAACGCCCCTGCAAAGAAGAAGGAGAAGAAGGAACAGCTGACGAAATCACAAAAGAGGAAAATTACATGCAGGACAGGTTTGCTACTTGAAATGACTATTTACAGTACTTTGCACATAAATTGCCTTTAATCAGGAGTTCTGGCCTTCGTTAATTAACCAGGGTTTTCTATCCCTATTCCTGGAGAACTACCCTCCTTTAGGTTTTACCACCAACTGTGGCCTTCTACGGGAGGGTAGTTATTTAATGCCGTGTCCCTCTGCAGCAGTGGTAGAGCTTACGTCTTACCTCCGATCGCTAACTCACCCCATGCTATGCTTTGCTGATTGCCCACGACTAGCGGATATTGCTTAGCGTTTCATATTAGAAACACGTTTGTTTATATGATCACGCTGTTCTCTCCTTCCACCCATAGATAACAAGGGGGAGCTTCCCAGAGGCTGGGACTGGGTCGACGTCATCAAGGTACATTCAGTTCACAGCTGCTGTCCATCTGTCGGATAAGTTTTGTCCCATGTCTGTGCGGGAGGGCACCCTTGAACACGTCAATCCTCGTCGCAGTGGCACCATTTCTCGCAATTTAATGTGGTTTCTCTCTTTTCTTGCATGTTCCCCTTGAACGTGAAATTCCAGCATGTAAGTACATTTCGGTGTCTGTAAACACATCCCGACATGCTGCCTGTTTAGAAGGCCTTCCCAGTCCGAATGCCGGGCACGTGCGTCCGAGCCATACTCTGTTTTCTGAATGCTTTTTCTCCACAACATTGTCTTCCTCAGTTGAGCAGAACAGGCGGTAAAGAGGAGGACTAGAAGCCCATGGAGGAGGCGGGGCCAGGGGGGCGGGACTCCGGTGACCACACTCTGGTCTCCTGACCTGGTGCTGCTCTGCGGATGACCTCCAGTGACACCGAGGTGCCGTGCTCAAGGCATCCGCTTCGCCCCGTGGAAGACCCCGGTCCTCTGACCTCCGAACACGCTCGACCGCTTTCTAAGCCGTCTTGGCCAGAGGGGATGGGAGGTGCCACGTGACCCGTTTTATATCGGAGGGGGCTCAAAATGTGGAGCGCGGCACTGTTTTAGGCTCGTCCCTTTGGAAGAGGGCCCCGAATGTGTGTTTTACTTATTTTGGTTTTTCAGCTGTTTTGATGCCGGTGAATTGCAGTGTGAGCCGTGTCAGAACAAAGCCGGCCGGTGTGAAGGCCTTCGTGGATGAGCGGTAAAGGGAGTTTAACGTTGTCTATTTCATCGTTGATGAATGTGCGTGAGGCCGGAAATAATTAGTCCCCTTTTGTTACCACTAGTCAGTCTACGGTGGGCAATTTGGACCGCATCCATGTCACAATATAGCGACCATGTTACCCCGAATGATGAAGTGAAGGCTAAGTCTCTAAGATCGCGCACCAGAGTCCTACCTGTAAAACCGCTTCCACTACTTTGAATGTTGTACATATCGAGTCGTTTTAACAACCCTCCATATTAGCACATCCATTTCCTTTCAGACTTCCTCTACAGTGTGCCGTAAGATATGTGTGTTAAGGAACGGTATCAGCAAAGCATTGGCAGTGAGCGGGTCGGTCATGTCTGTGTCAGTCATTTTAGGTTTTTCCCCATTCCCGAAGTCAGATGTGTGTCAGCACTGTTGTTGTGCCAGGGAATTGTTGCAGGCCGTTGGAGGCAGTGACTGTCAGATGGCTTCACGGCGTCAGGATTCGCGGTGCGTCTCGATGTTTGATGGCCGTTCTGTACTGTGTGGACACTACTCCCGACATCTAATGAAATAGACGCCAAGTGAACTCGAGATAGTTGTGACCCTTTATTTTAGAGGCATATTTGCTCTCCCCTTGAATTGGGAAACTTGTTTTAATAAAAGAAAAATGGTTATAACAATTGTGTGTGTGTGTTTAGACAAACCGCTTTCTCTAAAACTTGTTTTGCACGTGACTCTCATTTTGATATGCCCACTAAAGGCCTGAGGTGAATACCCAAATGGTTCCTCCCCAACCAGCCCCGTACACCGGATATTTGGCTCCTATGGCAGTGTGAATCTGAATAGCACCGCAAGGCAGAAAACATGTCTTTGGGGGGGCGATAAGACCGCCAGGAAAGCCTAAAGCGCAGGTGTCAAACCTTGTACTTGATTGATTAATTGGGTCACAAATTGGTTGGTTTCTACCCTCACCTGGTTGTTTAGGTCTGAACTGGGAACCGATTTATAGGAAAAACCAAAAACCTGCAGACACCCGGCCTTCCGTGGAACCGGTTTGACACCCCTGGCCTAAAGAGAAACAGACGTGCAACTCATCTGTTCCGGGGGATGACATCAATTGTCAATAAGCATCTGACATTGCCAATTTTCTTTTTGAACCCATTTGCACATCAAATCAGAAAGTGTGATCAGTGAATGTGAACGGAACAGGTCTATTATTATAAAAATGTGTATGGTATAATAATAAAATACAACTCGTGGAACACCAGGGGTCCACGAACCAGAGATTGAAAACCCCTGCAAATGTCAATATTTCATTATTGTAGAAGGCAGACAGTATTCGGAGTATCCCTGTGACCAGAATGAGCGAGGAGGCCCAGCTAACAGCTCACCTCAAACTCGTATAGGATCGGCTATGTATATGGGGAAACATAACTGAGGGGGCAATGCCCCTTTTTGCACCCCTGTGGAACCGGCATGAACACAACTGAGGGGGCACGATTTGCTACCTGATGGGGCAATGCCACCTTTTGCCCCGTCATGGAACCCGGTTGCACCAATTGGAAGTATAAATTTGGTGATAGGTCGAGCGTAACTACAAATAAAAACTTTGGAGACTCAGAAATTAGGGGAGAAAGGCGAAATACTTACACCTAAATGAATTACGACTTGAAACTGAAAGAAAAATGTCTGGAAGCATATAACTTGACATTACTAATTTCCACCACTGTGTTTATAATGCAGATTGCTTAAAAATGCAGCGACAGTCATCTATAATTTCAGACAGATCATGCCGACAGATCAAGCCTATGTTCTACAAATATCTACCCATAGTTCCCTGGTTACAGATTAAGCTCAATCGATAAACTGAGTATGGGAAACTTTCCCCCGATGAACTGTTTCATTGTTCATTACTCAATAAATAGTCTTTTAATAAACAGTACTAAGTTCCCCATTTTTCATTTCTTAAATACAATGAATTGTTTAAATACATAGACCAGATCTTTTTCTGCCAGTCAGCATTCAGGGCTCCAACCTCCTTGTTAGTAATAATCGACTATTATTCACAGTGTCGTCCTCATGCCAGGTCTTCCGGACAGAGCTCGCTGTCAGAGGTGAGAGGTCAACGGGCTGCACCCGTTGAGAACACAGAGGTACTTAGTCAAGTTTAAAAGAAGCAAAATAATGGGACCAGTCATCCTTCCTGATTTAATAACAGAACCCAAAACTGGTCCCATTATTTAGAAATGTATATATTTGTGTGTGTGGGTTATGACAAAGCCACTTACAATGATGTCAGTGTTCTCTCATCAAACACCTCTTCTCACACATACAACCCTTCTGACCGTCACAAGCTTAACTTGGATTCACCAGGTTCTTCATTCTGTTTAATTTGAAAGTTATTCCTTGGCCAGAAGCACGAGGTTCAGGGCCTGCCTGCAAAGAGACAGACAGAAGGTGTCCTAGAGAAAACACCCTAAAATGGGCGACATCCACTCTGACTCCCTCTCTAGTGTAGCTTTGGCAAGTGACACAGGCAGCTCTGGCCCAGAACATATACAGAACAGCTATCGTGATTCAGTAGGACCAGCTCAGAATTCTGGGTTTATGAGTGACCAAAGTTTTGTGTCCCATAATTCCCCGCCAGTTGCAGAAGAGATGCGACTAAGTCCTGAGAGCGCAAGGTGTTGGCAGACTGACCGGATCTGACCCTACCAGACGTGGTTCAGATTGGATGAGAACCATCTTCCTCCTGTTTACCAGCTACTGCCTGTGAAGTATGATTCTAGGGTTGCAGAATTCCAGTAACTTGCCCAAGATTCCCAGAAATCCAGCTTGTAAGATTCATGATATTTCAGACATCTACAAATCTCCTTACCAGGATTCCTGAAAAACCTTGTATTTTTGGAATTTTCCAGAACTTGGTCATCCTAAAATTACCATCATGCCGTTGATCTTCTTATACCTGTGTTCAAAATCAAGTTTGTTTTTTCTTTTCATTTATTGCATAATATGCAACTTTTTTTGTGGAGACTGTTGAGATGACAGATTCAAGGACAACTATTGTTTTTTTCCTTTGAAGCTTGTGTAACTCACCAGACATGTTACTCACATAACCGTTGGCACAGTCATAATAGGTACAGTCAACAACTAGCACTGCGATGAGTCGTGTGATCGTCAAGATACAAAGACACCAGCAACGACCAGTGTGCAGGACAAGTTACACAGACGTGAGCAACGACCACTGTGAACGACAAGTCAATGGACATGAACAGGAACTGAACAAAGCAAACGACATCAATCAGTGTATGCAAAAACGCAAACAACAAAACAATGGACATATTTTTGGCTTAGATGGAACCCCATACATGTGGAGCTTAAAAGACTACATGACCTTCTAGGGCCACAGTCAATATATACACCCATCAGCCACAACATTATGACGACCTGCCTAATAATATGTAGGTCCCCCTTTTGCCGACAAAACAGCCCTGACACGTTGAGGCATGGACTCCACTAGACCTCTGAAGGTGTGCTGTGGTATCTGGCACCAAGACATTAGCAGCAGATCCTTTAAGTCCTGTAAGTTGTGAGGCGGGACCTCCATGGATCGGACCTGTTTGTCCAGCACATTCCACAGATGCTCGATTGGATTGAGATCTGGGGAATTTGGAGGCCAAGTCAACACCTTGAACTCGTTGTGTTCCACAAACCATTCCTGAACCATTTTTGCTTTTTGCAGAGCGCATTATCCTGCTGAAAGAGGCCAATGCCATCAGGGAATACTGTTGCCATGAAAGGGGCACATGGTCTGCAACAATGCTTAGGTAGGTGGTACGTGTCAAAGTAACATCCACATGAATGGCAGGACCCAAGGTTTCCCAGCAGAACATTGCCCAAAGCATCACACTGCCTCCGCCGACTTGCCTTCCCATAGTGCATCCTGGTGCCATGTGTTCTCCAGATAAGCGACACATGGACCCAGCCATCCACGTGATGTAAAAGAAAACATGATTCATCAGACCAGGCCACCTTCTTCCATTGCTCCGTGGTCCAGTTCTGATGCTCATGTGCCCATTGTAGGCGTTTTCGGCAGTGGACAGGGGTCAGCATGGGCACCCTGACTGGTCTGCGGCTACGTAGCCCCATACACAACAAACTACGATGCACTGTGTTCTGACACCTTTCTATCAGTACTAGCATTCACTTTTTCAGTAATTTGAGCTACAGTAGCTCGTCTGTTGGATCGGACCACACGGGCCAGCCTTCACTCCCCACGTGCATCAGTGAGCCTTGGCCGCCCATGACCCTGTCGCCGGTTCACCGCTTTTCTTTCCTTGGACCACTTTTGATAGGTACTGACCACTGCAGACCGGGAACACCCCGCAAGGGCTGCAGTTTTGGAGATGCTCTGACCCAGTTGTCTAGCCATCACAATTTGGCCCTTGTCAAAGTCACTCAGATCCTTAAGCTTGCCCATTTTTCCTGCTTCTAACACATCAACTTTGAGGACAGAATGTTCACTTGCTGCCTAATATATTCCACCCACTGACAGGTGCCATGATGATGAGATTATCAGTGTTATTCACTTCACCCTGTCAGTGTTCATAATGTTATGGCTGATTGGGGTGCATGAATGCATTGCAAAAAGCATTCCAAGACAAGACAAGGGTTGGTCCCAAACTGCAATACAATGGTTTTAATGGATATAAAATGTTTATTCAAAAGTTGTTGCTCTGTGATTCTGAAGTAGTTTGACAAAGAACATGTAGAATGTGTTCAAGGCAGCGCACTGGCATCACAACAACCAACCCAAGTACCACCCCCCCAGGGGTGCTCGTTGAAAATGACAGTTGGGAAATAAACGGTGAAACGTCAACTCGGGCAGGCAGAAACACGGCTGTCTTGCCCCTTCATCCCCAGCCATACAAAACAAACAATCAACTAGTTTCGCCCCTTCTGGTACAGTGATCAAATCAATGAACTGAGACGTGTTCGTTTGGAACAGATTTATTTTAAACCACAGAGGAAATTAAGCTCAACTGAAAGAAAAAGGAAAAAAATAGGGGGTAAACTATGTATTCATTGTCCATAAAGAGAACAGCTGACGTCATTCAGATACGTCTGGCCTATGCTAAATCCAGACGTCTACACGGGCCCGTAAGCCAAAATATGCTTTTTGAGTTGCTCAAGTTCTGTTCCGCCGCGTGTACGAGTAGCATCCAACGGTGACAGACGATGGCAGCTTTAGGCTGAGGGTTCTTGCAGTAAACAGCTGGCCTCCCAGAATAACCCCTAGGCCTTAGCATGGGCCGCCAGTGTTTTAACAGCACCAGATCAGTATTGGTCAAGTCCTTTACTTACAGTAAGCGCTAGTGGATAGTGTTCTGCTGATTGTGCTCTCCCAACTCGACAACACTTGAATGACACACTGTAGGTCGGCCCTTAGTGCAGCCAATCCCGGGGAGAAGAGGGATGGTGATCCTGGCCTCTACTACCTGGACCTCCGATCTTTTTTGTTCTTGTC
Source organism: Esox masquinongy (assembly GCA_016801175.1). NCBI lineage: Eukaryota > Metazoa > Chordata > Actinopteri > Esociformes > Esocidae > Esox > Esox masquinongy. The sequence goes on along the minus strand of JACXGI010003380.1, from coordinate 36,556 downwards.
CAGGCTTTTGTCCATAGTCTTTTCGCTGTCCCCCCTGCATTTGGGACAGAACCACTTGCCCTTTGGCTTGTAAGTGAGCCCGACGCAGGAGAAGTGGAACCACTCGATGGGGCACGCGTCGTTGTCACAGCCGATCATCTCACCGTAGGACACCTGCTCACACAGGCAGTAGGTGGGCTCGTTGGGGTCGATGGGGAACTCCACGGGCGAGGCGTCGCGCTCCTGCTTGGCCTTGCGCTTCTTCTTCTTGGCCGACTTGGACCTCTTCTCCCGAGGCTGCGGGGGCAGCTCGTCCGCCGGGTCGTCCAGCGTGGCGCCGTTCCCAGAGGCGTGGTTGGAATCGCGGCTCTCACTGTTGCGCTGACGTCTCGGCCGGCGGGCGGAGGAGCGTTCGGCAGGCACGGGCGCCACCGGCTCCTGGACGGAGCCGGAGCGCCGCTCGGCGACGAGGCGCTCCCGTTCGGCAAGCTCGGCAGGCTCCTGCAGGCGGAGAGAGTGCGTGTCCATCTGACGGGACCGGTTCTCCACCAGCTCCGTCATCTGGGTGACCACGTGGATCTTTTCGTCGCCGAGCTCCTGGCTGCTGATGAGGGCCCGCTGGAGCTGGAGCTGGAGACGCCTGCGCTGCGCCACGTCCTGCTCCACCTTGTAGCGTTCGTAGACATCGTCAACCTCCTTCAGGACCTCTGCAAAGCACACCGAAATTGGGGAGGTTAGTGCGGAGTTGAGCAATTATCACGGGCAATTGAATTAAATGTCGGTGAGGGATTGATCCCCAATGCTGGCCGCGGTTTTCACACCATGCCCGCTGGATTTCTCCTCAGACACCAGCCTGTGACGCAGGATCGTGAATGTTTCATTAGATGCCTGCGTGCTACCTTAGGCTATTCTGTGAGATCGATAGTTTCGTATGAATAAAATTTTACAATACCACTGAAACAACAAATGTAGTCTAAAGACACAAGAGAAGAAGACTTTACTTTCTACAAATGTAGAACACACTTTCAAACCGTTTAAAATAGAACAACAGTCACACAATAACCCTATTAAAAAGCCAAGATCCTTCAACGGCACATCGTTTTTAACATTTCACGTCACTGTCCAGGCACACCTTCCCCAATCCAAAAACAAATCACGTGTGCAGCCGGTCAATAAACTAGAATCAGTGGACAATCATTCGGACATATAATACGTTTCAGATGGACCATAATGTGACTTTCATTTCTGGGTTTTTACGCGTTTAGCGGTGGTTTCGTCAGAGCGGTAGCTTAGTGGTTGGTGAAGGTAAATATGATATGTTCATCGTGTGGTTAAAGCATCGAAATCCCCAAAACACGTTTTTACAAATAGTTTGATGTGAATCTACCTTTTCTTCACGTTTAATGATTTTGTTTTATTTAGTGAAATAAACAATGCCACTGATTTACCGTGTTTAATATATTACACTTCAAGGAAAAAACGGAACACTGCTCTCCACCACTGTAACACAAAGTTTTGACAAATAATTCGTGTAAAATGTATTAAACAGGTGCTGTTTGAGATGCTGACCAGCAGATGTCACTGTCATGTTCTTTATGAACACAGAGTAATGAAACATTTTCTAAAGTAATGAAAAATCAATCATTTTGTGAAATATCCAATACCTTCAGAAAAAGTCTTGGTTCATTAAAAAAAATTTAAAAAAATCACCGTAGATGTCAACGTAATTTTTAAGATCTACTATTACTGCTGATGTGCAGAAGAATAACCGGTGTGGATGTTCTTACTACTTCCGCATTGTTTCTATTCCGGAAGTGACGAAGCGTTCCGACTTATAGGGGGCTGTCCCTCTTTCCTTAATAAAGGGGATCACGCACAACCGACTACAACACTTGGGCGTACGACTCTGTCAGGTTAAGTACTAGCAAATACCACCGTACATGCCATATTTTCATTACATGAGTTGAACAGATTGCAGCCACAACCTTCTACTTCTAAAACAGACATGTTTGAATTGCTAGCTAACGTCATTAGCACAGGTAGTTCTTAAGCCACAGTTCAGCGCTTGAAATGATACATTTGTTAGTAAACACCGTCGACAGTAAGTCCAGATCCATTGCAAAGAAAGCATAAAAACGACACATACAAATAACGGCTTTATGAAATGGAAAGTATGCCGCTAAATGCCACAATAACACATCTCTTGCCAAAATGGCTGATCTCGGCTCTGTGGCGATCAAGCCAACTCGTCTCGGACCTTACTTCGGAGACGAGTAGTTGAGAATAACAAATTCAATATATACATTTTAGTTACTCGATAGACGAAGCCATATTACAGCACGAAAAAAACTCGCTTCAGTGCTAAATAATCAAACAGCTAACGTTAGTGTGGAACATTATAGTAACTGCCTAAAGACGTGGATCTTGCACTGTTCAATCCAGAACGTCAAAACTCAAGTAAAACCACTACAGTAGGTAGTTAACTAAAACAATTAGATTAAAACCCAGACCTTGATACTTTGAGTCAATTTCTCGTAGCAGAGAGACGTTTCTTTGTATATCCAAAGGCAGGGACTCAACACATTCCAAATAATCCTCCACATAGGTGACCAGTTGCGACTTTTCCACGTTTGGATAGTGATGACCCAACATTTTTCCACTGATGCATCGAGACAATCAAAATAATAGATTTGGGATAGCTAATGCATTTAGCTAGTAGGTTTTTAATGGGCAGTTCCATCCGCCAGCGAGCTGCAGCAATTCACTTCAAACAAAACTGCGCCCAGTGCGCATGAGCGAATGTATTCCTTTTATGGCAATGCACCGCGTTTTCACATTTTACTTGACAGGGGGATGGGCCATTCATATTTCTAGCGCATGGATTGGCTTTGAACAAGATGAAGGCCGGCTTTATTATAATGAACTTTTTCCCGGGAAAGGAATCCATTAATAAAGAATGTTACTATTTTTTTCCACCTGCAATATACTTGTTCCCTGTACTTCTTCAGTGTAATACCTTTTAATGAAATATATATTTTTTAAGTATTGCCGCTAAAAACAGCTGCAGCAAAAGTGCTAATTTCCCCAATTTACCTTGCAGAAACACATTTCTGTTTGGTCAGTAAAAATGGAGCACCCATTAAATATAGACCTAGGTCAGTGCTCTTCACAACATCAAAAATTTTTAGCACAACCTGGGTGTATTTATCATTTCATCTAATATTAACCAAGACGTAGAACTAGATTTTCAGGTTCTGACAAAGAATCCCCCCTCCTTTTTTTCTTTCTTCCGTTCTTTCTCTGCTACGCCGGCTTCTATGAATGTGTCATTTTGAAGCGATGACTTTTATTTCCCGTTTTCTTTGTCACATGATACCATACAGCTGTCAACCTCAAGACCACTGGTGTGATCTGTGGCTGATATTTTGCAAACATATTGATCGAAAGTCCCCCGAAATTATAGATTTCTTTTTAACATACAATGGAATCCAATCAAAACTCAATGCAATCATGTCTTCGTCAAAATACGATAAAAGAAACTTTGTTCTTATCACAATTTTAAATAAAACACTATTGCGTTTGGATACTTTGATTTGTAAGGATTAACCATAGCCCCGCTTTCTTTATCTTAATTTCTGGTTTGTTGCCTGTTCATACTCTATCAGCTCATTGAGCAACATGTACCTCAACCTCTACGCTCGTGGTCTGCGACGGGTGTGGAATAGTTCCAACTTCCTCGTAGCTGTTCTTTAGTTTCGTTTCCTTGCTGGTAAGCAGCTGATGATCGCCACATTTCGCTGGATTCATTTGTTCACTACATCTCAAGGAGAAAATCCTGGAAATACATATTGTCTAATATTATTTTAAAAAGGCAAAAAATATAACCTGTCAAAATGAATAAGGGACTTCTTTTCGTGTTTACACTCGGCGTTTTTCTCTCAGGTAAGTTCATGATTCCCACGAAATAGAATAGGTTTGTTTGTCAATGACCTATGTCTACTCGATCTGCTGAAACTGAATGTATTCAAATAATATAGTCACGTTCCCCAAAATGTCAGGATCAGTACTCTAATAAGTGTTCATGATCCACCTTATTTTTTCTATGGTTACAACTTGTTTTTACTTTTCTGGTGTTTAGCCTAAGTACCCGCAAATTAACAACACAATTATGCATATTGCTTACGTATACGGTTATAACCAATGTGTTTGTCTATATCTTTACATATATTTTGTCACAGATTTTGGGTCTAGTGTATTCCTGTTTGTTTTGTTTTTGACAAGAATAGAGTAGGCTACGGTCACGTGAGTTTCGATTTTCAGTCTCTAAAAATATATAATTATGAAAAACGTTCACAGTCATCGTGAGAGGTTATAAAAGCGGGCTTTCTCGGATTCCCTATTTTTGGTTAAAAAACAACAACATGTAAATGTAAATGCTCCAGATGGATTAAAAATATAGTTGCATCAACTGACATGCAAAAACTGTGAGTAGGCCCAAACTGCGTTTACCCCCTCGATTGACCCATCTCATCAGCAGCGTTGGAACAGATTTCACATTAATGTAGAACGTTTGTGTATTTCAGGAGTTTTAGTATAATGGAATCCATACAAATATATTCGAAATACATTTTCATTTCACCTATTATCATGTGTTTAACCCGGTATTGCAGCAATAGGAAAGAACATTGGTATCATTTTATTTGGCACTTCCTGATAAATGACATTACACAGCAGTTAGTTTTCCGACCGGTCATGTGTTTAGGCCTCGTGCAGGTTTCAAAACCTTTAGTCCTGCTTGTTCTTTATGGAGCCATTATTAGAATTAGCAGTGACTTAAGGAACCCTGGAGATTCTCAAAGAACCACTGGAGTACCTCAAGAAACCAGTGCTAGTCGATCATAGTTGCACGGTTGGTGAGATCAGGAGGCACCTTGACTTAAGGTGTGGCTTAGCTGTGTCCTTCAGATAGAATTTATTTTTTTGGCAAGCTGTCACTGCTTATAGCTTGTTCTGTTGTACATGTCATCACACGTTAAGGTTTGACACTCTGACAGTTTTGTAGCTTCAGTGAGTCGTCAATGCAAATCTCCTAGCTCAAATAGCTACCACAGTCTTACTGTGTAATCAGCCGTTATAATATTATCAGTATGATATTTTGAATATTGAATATGCATACATTTTACATTTTAGTCATGTAGCTTATACTGTTTTTCAGAGTGACGTAAATAAGTATGTGCATACTTTCTCATAATTGTTTCTCTGGCTGGCCCACATGGTAGTCAAACCCACAACAATGGTTTTCTAAATTCCATGCTCTAACAACTGAGATGCATGGAACCATATTCAAGGAGAGTATAAATGTTTCCCATGCATGAATGTAGCATGATGCATGGTGGTGACAGTTGGATTCAATCTGATAGCAATACATTTCCCCTTCTACAAACACTTTCATTTTGAACCCTTCCAGACAAGGGTTTCAGCTTGCCACCTGTACACAGGGGTTCCTCTGAGCCCCTTCTTGGAGGGGTTCCACAAGCATACCTTTGACCTAGAGAATGTTCTTCCAGTGTTGCAACCCACAAGCTTCTTCCAGGCTCCTAAAAGTGTGAAAAATGGGATCCTTGTTTCAGATTCACTATCCAACCAGTAAACATGAATGACGTGTAATGGCTTGGTTTCTTTTTGTCTCACCTGAAGCGTCGTCTGCCCAAGGGGACAACAAAAGACACAAATCACCAGCGACCCTTTCACCCCCTTCTGAGTTCGACACCACCATGTCAGACCTAACCAGCTCAACGGTCTCCACCACGACATCTGACACCACCACATCTGACTCCACCGCCAAACCCACCACCGCCAAACCCACCACAACCACCACCGCCAAAACCACCACCGCCAAAACCACCACCGCCAAACCCACCACCGCCAAACCCACCACCGCCAAAACCACCACCGCCAAAACCACCACCGCCAAAACCACCACCGCCAAAACCACCACCACCAAACCCACCACAACCACAGCTGCTCCCACCACAACCACAGCCGCTCCAAACACCACCACAGCCGCTCCAAACACTACCACACATGCTCCAACAACCACAACCCCTCCTACACCCACCCCTACTGCCAACGTGACCGTGGGAAACTACACCATCAAGGCAGGGAAGGGCCTGTGTCTAATGGCACAGATGGCGCTGCAGATCAAAGTGGTCGACGCCGGAAAGGTACAGTATAATGTGGACCCTGTTTACACCAAGAACACTGTGACTGATTATTTGTGAGCCCTGTTTACACCAAGAACACTGTGACTGATTATTTGTGAGCCCTGTTTACACCAAGAACACCGACTGATTATTTGTGAGCCCTGTTTACACCAAGATTACTGTGACTGATTATTTGTGAGCCCTGTTTACACCAAGAACACTGTGACTGATTATTTGTGAGCCCTGTTTACACAAGGAACACTGTGACTGATTATTTGTGAGCCCTGTTTACACCAAGAACATTGTGACTGATTATTTGTGAGCCCTGTTTACACCAGGAACACTGTGACTGATTATTTGTGAGCCCTGTTTACACCAAGAACAGTGTGACTGATTATTTGTGAGACCTGTTTACACCAAGAGCACTGTGTAAACAGTGAAATGATAAAGGAAAAATACATTTTGTAGGGTTCCGTCGTAGCAGGTCAAAGGCCACATTGACACAATGCGTTGTGTGAAGTGTTAGTCTGTGAGCCTTGTGAAACTGTAGTTATTACATGCTTATTACAGTCACAGTTGATCGACGCGTGTTATACCACAACCCATTGCCCCCTGGGTTTCCTTATAACTCGGATGTTATTTGTTTTTTACCAGATGTAAAGCATCTTTGGGTCCCAGAAAAGCACTACATACGTTTAATGTATTATTAATATTATTATTCATAACTGTGTGTTTATGACGTGTCTGAGGTACTAATGTTGTCTGTTAATTTTCCAGACCGGAGTATTCGTCGTTCAACCAGCGCTCACCAAAGTTGAGGGTGACTGTAAGGAAACTCGAGCAAACTTAACCCTAACATTCAAGGAGGGCTTTGTCACATTTCTCTTCCTGAAGGTAAGAGCCTTTCATACTCCACTCCTGTTCACCGCCAAAGGGACCCACCACCCGGGAGTCATTTTAATTAAGCCGCGACACAGCCAGAGCTAGCTAGAGTGCTCTTAAATGAATACAACCCAGCTTTACAACATGTTCAGAGATAGACGGCTTTTTTTATGTCAAAGGGTCCGTATGTTTTCCTTACCCTGTGAGCTGATCCAGACAAACACTTGTCTTGTCTGCAGATGCCGCAGCATAATTTGTATCAATCATCCTGTTGCTGTGGAAATGTCCACGGACGGCAGGAAATGGACGCCTTTAGTGGAGTCCAGGTTTTAAATTGTTTCCAGGGTTTCTCATTTCCATTTCAATGTTTCTGACTTGATTTGTCCCAGTGAAAAATTATAAATCTCTGCACATGAAGATAAAATGTGTGTGGCTGCAAGCTATACTATCCTGCTATTGCAAACCGTCCCAAATTCAGATGTGCCATCTGTACAGTATTTGCCTTTTATAACTCTTTAGTTTATATTCAGGTCACGTGTTCAGGTCCTAATCTTAGAGATAAAGCTCACAAATAGGCTATAGATCCAGGGATCAGACAAGCTACCACCCCCCCCCACCCCCCTTGACTTGCTATCAATTGCGAAAGGGTTTGATTGTGTTATACAGGAACTTTGGCTAATTAAAGGGAACTTGTGTGACTAAAAACATATTTTTACATCCTGTTGATGGGAAAACGTGGCAACCTTGTGTGGAAAAGCTGACAACCAGCGCTGTCAAAACGACAAGCAGCCTGTTTCAGAAATCCCGCATGACTGTGCTGGCTATTACAAACACACTCAGGTACCACGGCTGTCAGTCAATCACCATTCAGGATTCAAACCACCCGGGGTGCAACCTCTACATCTAAATGAGGCTGATGCAAATCCTAATTGTCTAGTTCAATGATTTTTAATTTGCGTGTCGTTATTTTGATTAGCTACAGGGCCCACACTTCCTCGTTCAGTTCTTCTACAGCGCATGGGTAGGGCGTGAAATGTATTCAAAAACAGATTTGACAGCTCTGATGCGCTCGCGCCTCAACCTCGGCCAAAACACCAGCTGTGTGGTTGTCGGCTCATGGGTTAACACTCGGTCAGATTGAATCCGGGGCTTTTGCCTGCGGTGTTGGAAAGCTTTAGCCGTTCTAGCAACTGGCTAGTGGGTGCTTTGAAATCTAATCCGGCACTGCGATCAGACTTCGTAATGACATTGTAGCGTTCGGTGTCACTAGAGGGGTCATGAAACACATTGCGGTAAGCGTTGTTTAAATGTCGCTGCGATGTCTGGTGACACTGCTCCGATTGAGTGACACGCTGTGTGTGGAAATGTAAACGATGTCTCTTTTCTGTTCACAGAACACCACCCGAAACTTTGTCTTCGTCAACTCGGTTTCTTTCAATCTCAACTACCACTTCGTTTCTGAAGGTACTGCACCACACAAACCTTCTTATGTCCCAAACCTTCTTATGCCAGGCTGTCTTTTATTGCAGCGCAGTGCAAATACATTAGGACCATGACAGTGATAGACTGAGCCTGTGATATTCATGCAGTTACTCTCACTGTTGACACTTTGGACTTTCCCAAACGGCAGGCTGGCCATTTGCTCTTGTGAATTGACATGTCAGTCTCTGGAGCAAACTGTATAAGATATGGGTAAATATTAACAGGTTTTCTCAACATCTGCTTAAGCTTTGCTCGATATTAAGGATTTGTTCTTAATTGATCTTCCTGTGTAAATAAGTGTTAAATAAATGGGGAAAAAAACAGCCACCAACACCTTTATGTCTGCATCATATAATTTAAACCAGGACTTGTCTTGGAATGCAGAATTTACACTAATGTATTTGTTCCCCGAATAAATGAACCTATTGTCATACTATGTAGACAAAAACACTTCCTTTTGTATGGAGATAAAATGTAAAAAAAAAAAATTTGTTTTGGTGATTTTTTTTTCCCACTGTAGGGAACAGCAAATTGTCTCCACCCTACTCTGCCAAAAATGATTCTCTGGAGCTCTTCCCCGCTGCCAGTCGCCACTCCTACTCCTGCAAGAATGAGTCTGTGTTCATGGGAAATGGGTTGTATCTGGACATCTCCCAGGACAGGATGCAGGCCTTCGACCTCATCGATGACAGGGACTTCGGCACAAGTATGTCTCCCATTACATAGTGACTGAAATGCACTACAGTGACTAAAAGGTGTCACAATCAATGTTCCCAATAACACACGTTTGCAGCTCCGCCAGGAATGTTTTGTAATAGAAATATCAGCTGGCGCAGACGCACAAAAATTAAATCACTGAGTTCACCCTACATATTTAACGCAACGAAAGATCTAAGAAACAAATTTAACTTGGCAAGATTGGGTCTATGATTTTGTTTTGGGGTGGAGCAAGGGCTCATTGTAGTGCAATTCCATGTCTTTCTAACCAGCAAATTGATGTGCTTTTCAGATAATTGCTTAGATCAGAGAAAGGTATAAACATTTTCTGACAGGCGATCACATAGATGTGCTCATTTTCACATTTTTATACTTTCATGGAACGTTTGGGAATTAAGTCAAGTTTGTTTGTGAAAATGTAAAAATAATAGTGACTGCATTAATTAAAAACATGCCCATCGTATGTGTGCAATAGCCAAAAATTTTAGTGATGAGAGAGAACTGTGGGAACGTGATCTCTCAGGTTAAAAAATGATACAAAATAATACAATGTAGTTCAGTATAAAGGAGCTACTACTGGCAGTATAAAGATTCAAAATTCAAGATAGTTTACTAAAAAAAAGCACCTGCTGATCTAGACAAAGCTTCAGGAGATCTCCAAACGTAAACGCTAATGCGTATGTAATGTACATATAAATAAAAAGTTCCCTCTTATTCTTCGAGTTGCTCAGTAAACGTCTGGTCTCAAAGTTGTGAGAATTCAGTGCAACTTTCGGCTACGTCACACATACACGAACGTGAACCTGCTGTATCTAACACTTAGCAGAACGAGGGTCTCACTCGCAGATTAAATGCTGTGTCTTGCTTTTTGGCACTTGGAGCCCGTTACACTCCCGGAGGTCAAAAGCCTGCAGCTCTCTCCGTTTGCTCTAGGACCTTAGGTGCTTAGTGACATAGTACATGACTACAATTGCTTTCATTATACATTCTTGGCCATGCATCCTACCATGTGTGATTCTGTCAGTCGTGATTACCTTCAGGATGCCTACATTTCTGTAACTCCATGACCGTTCCTGGCATTGCGTCCATGAAGCCTGTGGAGAAACTAGTTACATTTCACAGGATTCTGACACTGTAAATACCACTGTGTTGCAGGACGCAATAAACAACTTCGGAAAATAAAAAATGCATTATAATAATTGTACAGAAAGTTTACCTTCTGGTTATGGACAGTAAACAATCAAGCGTGTCTTCAGAATGCAACACTGCCCCTTTTAATTTAGATCTGACAGTATTTAAATGTAACAGAAATGAGGCAGACTGTTACAGTGTATGTTGGATACCTAAAATACGCCAACTTCATATGAGATTTTAAAAATAGGTTATGTTTGACTAAACATTCCTTGACATTCGATGACAGGGTAAGGCATTGTTGGCATAAAAGATTGCAGTGGCCTCTACCCTGCGAGATCTCCTGGACTGTAGGCTAGATTAGCAGATAACAGTTGGTTAACTGGCTGCCTAGAAATTTGAACCACTTTACTGGCTACAGTTGCTTCATCATACTAAACATAAGAAATGATATCCTCCATAAGCTCCATCGTAGTTGCAGGCCGGCAAAAGCACTCTGCTTCAGCGCGTGTGTGCCGGTGAATACGCACTGGTTGAGCGCAGCAGCGGTAGGAAGCAGAATGCGATGAGACAAGCCGTTGTACAGATTGGAGATGGCAAAATTGGGATGGGAGAGAACATTTTGTGAAAAATTAGGACGTAAAAGCTGTCTCCATGTAGATCCCATAGAGCCTGACCTCTGACCCTAAACCGTGTTGTCTTCGTTCCAGCTGACCCCTGCCTTGCTGACAGGCCCGACTACCGCGTGGCCATCGCCGTGGGGATCGTGCTGCTTATCCTCATCATCATCGTGGTGGTGGCCTACTTCCTGAGCAGGAGGAGGAGAGCGGATGGCTACCAGTCTCTCTGAAGCGCCGCTCAGGGTTCAAAGGGCACATGGTCTATCTGCCTCCAGTCTCAATCCACCTGCCATTTTGTTTTTTGGTCACTTGCTGGTAACTGTTAAAACTGTTAATGCATTTGCTTACATATAAACTAACTATACCGCTACACAACAACTAACTACATGGATAAAATGAGGGAATACCAGACAGTCGGAGGCAGAAAGATCCATTTTAGTGTATTTTTGTGAACATTCATTAGTTGAAGTAGATTACATTCCTTGGTTCAGATACTAGGATTAAATGATTAAAATATACTGACTTCTATATCTGACCTCAAGGGCTGCTGATCAAGTTTAACATTTGTAGATTGTAGGGCAGTGTTTCACAATAGGCCATTCCCTTTAGCTTTATTTCAAACCTACGTGGTTTTCATTACTTTTTGTTTTTTTTGTGTGTGTTTCTATTCATGGAAGGGCAATAACTGCACTCAAAACTCTACTAGGGATTTTTAAGGTAACTGAACCATAGGCGAACCTGTGATACCACTCTGCCTCTTTGGTGCGCCCATCCATCTAATTGCGTCAGGTTCAACATTTGCTGTTTTCTCAAAGGGAAGTGTAATCTCAGTATGGATGTGTTCAAAATTAATGTTTATTTGTATCAGTTTCTTTGTTAATTATTATTTGCAGTTAATTCGCACTGTTGTCCCCGGATCCTGTTATAATTCTGTATGTGAAAAGGTTTAAAAACAGGTCAAATGTGCCAATCATAAAAAATGTGCCGATAGTTTATTTCGTCGACATCTGCAGCGGTTAGATATGTTGAGGTGCTAGTTGAATCTAGAATCAGATTAAAAAAGCTGTACCAAGCCTTAGGAAGAAAGGGATGAAAGTAGAACTGACTCTGGACATCTTGAACTTGTGAAGGTCTGAGCAGCTTGTACTGTAAGGGATTACATTTAGGACCTGAAAGCGTATCTAAATTTGAGAAATTGTGTAACATAGGGTATAAAATTGTTCTACAAAGGTTCTTCGTTCAGGTAGTTCTTAATGTTGATTATGGCGCGTCGGACTCAAATGACTTCCGGCCTTTTCATTAAGGGAACGTGTACTTTGAATGTTTATGTCTTCACGTGATTGTTTTGTTGAACAAATGTTGATAGATCAGAAGATCCCCAATAAAATTTGATTGTAATTTCTAAATGTTTCAGCAAATCAAGTTTTTAAAAGTTTTAGAGTTGTGTTGCTGTATCGGATATAGCAACTCCTATGTTGTATGTATAAAAAAATGTTTTTTTTCCTCCTCAAAAACATCAAAATTCGTAAGAACCAAATCTAATGGAAGTATCTTCCTAAAAAGGAAGGTTTTGAGTGAGGAACAGAAGGGTTAAAATTAAGAGACCACTGCAAATTGAACGCTTCTGTTCCTCACTCAAAACCTTCCTTTTCAACTTTTTTGGGAAGGAAAGAAAAAGGTGCAGTGGTCTCTTAATTTTTTCCGGGGCTGTATACCAAACCAACTCCCCCAATGGAAAGAGAGAGGGTGACCCAGGGCCACATGGCCTTCACAGCCGCTTGGCCTCAGCAATTCAGGAGCCCAGGAGGGAGGGAGACCGGTCGAGGGAGGGAGCGACCACTGGAGCCCTTACCTCACAAACCCAACATAGTATCTAAATATGAACGTGCAGCTATACACGATAGTATGGACTTACAGTTACGTGTTCTGGATCATGTATACGTTCTCTATGGAGAGTCCGTTTGTATATAAACAATGCTTAAGGGTTAAAGTTCGCTACAAATCCGTATGGTTAAGGTTAGGATTAAAGTTAGGTGTTAGGTTAGATAACGCTTCCAGTGTGGTTAAGGTTAGGATTAAAGTTAGGGGTTAGGTTAGAAAATACTTCCAGTCTGGTTAAGGTTAGGATTAAAGTTAGGGGTTAGGTTAGATAATGCTTCCAGTCTGGTTAAGGTTAGATTACACTTCCAGTTTGGTAAAGTTAGGATTAAGGTAAGTGGTAAGTGTAGAATTGTTTTGGCACATTTCTCGTGATTTAAACTCACAAGCATTGGGATCTGACTCGGTGGCGTTTACGCGCTCCCACCACCCCCGACCACGACGCCCTAGAAAAACACTGTTTAAATTGAAGCTACGTGAGTGTACAACTGCCCCTAGTGGCCGTACTTACTGTCAAAACGGGGAGCTGTACCATCGCGGCACCACACACACGTCTCAAACATGAGTCTGCCCTGCACCAACCACCACGCTGCAAGTCTCCATCCACCTCACCTTCTCCTCGTACACTTTGCTTCGATGAAACGCCCCCCAGTGCCCTGAACACCAGCTATATGTCAGCTCCCGGTGTCTCTCACCAGTTTATATATACACCATCCTCATCGTTTAACTCCACGTCCTAATCTTGCGGACTTAAGTAGGTTTTTTTCCCCCAGGATTTATCTGTACTTAGCTCTGTCAATTTTGGCCTATCTTCACAAGCTTTCCAGGCCTCGACATAGAGGAACCTCTCCATAGCTCAAGGCTGCCACTACCACGCTTCACGGTAAACAAGGCCGTGTCTAGTACTCCAGAATCACTCAGATCATGGTCTTTCCCCCAAGCCAGAGGGCAACATAGTGAGGATTATATTCCGTTTCAAAGTAAGTTAAATAAACGATCTCTTGACGGAAAATGATTTGTAATGGCTCAAAGCAAACAACTTCTGCTCTTCGCTCACTTGAATAAAAGAAAACTCCCAAGATTAAGATTGAAAGTTAATCACGAGAGAGAGATATATTACAACAGTAAATTTGAGATTAATCTATTGGCAAGTAATAAAGATACACACTGTGCCAACTGCCTGTCCTGTTCTATGTCTCCTCTCTGAAAAAGCCTGCCTGATTTAAAAAAAATATATAAACAAGTTTCATTACATATGTGAGACAGTATCACTTTTGAAAAGTGTCAAATATGGCAGAAGGAGCATGTATTGCTATGTAATTAATCTAAATAACAACATTCTCAAAATGACTCAGTACATAAATTATTTTCCACAAATTCTCACACTATATATCTTCTTTATTAACATATAAAAGAGGTTCCTACTAAAAAAGATCATTGTATTGGCTAAACCTAGTGTTCACATCAGTTTCCACTGATCTTGTTTGACAAGATCTGCTATTTCACTCTCCTTCATCACCTCACCTCTCTTTCCTTTTCCATGCCCCTCCTGTGTCTCATGCCTTCCGAGTGTTTGGTTGTATCTTTCTACTGTCTTCTTTGCAAATCAAGAAAACAAACTCAGGGTAAATCGCTATTGAAATAAATTAAAGTCTTTCACCAAATATCATTCTAACCTTGTAATTTAGTGCATACAGTCCAGACCATGGGAGCCGGGGAGCAATGTTAGATGCAGATTAATTGTTCCCCCAAATAATAATTTGAAAAAAAATTAAAAGAACCATATCCCGGATTTGCATGGAATGTTCCTTTGTCTTCATAATGTAGTTTGTTAGGAATTGCATAAACCAACTGAGACCTCCCAGAGACAGGCGTATTTAACCTGAAATCATGGGAAACACCGTGACTGCGCACGGGTGGACTCCATAAATCTATTACGTGACTTCTGAAGACAATCGGTTGTCAACTCAGGTGTCATGGCAAAGGAATACTTTTCTGTTTTATTCATTTATTTAGAGTAATTTGCCGATTTTATTTTTCACTTAGTCATTATTGCCTTTTTTATCAGTGGAAAAGACTCCAAACACTTTTAGGCTACTTATTTTGTTCATTTAAATGTAATGGTTAAAGAATACAATAACTGATTATTTATGTTATTATGTGACTATATGCAACAACTTTGGTGTAGAATCACATTTCTCTCACCAGAGGGCGGACATGATGGAAAATAAAACTCCACTGGGCGTTTACAGCGGTTTACAGTTGTCTCCTTTTATGTGCTTCATCAAATACAAAACCTAGGCTGTTTATTAAATAAGCTGTAGAATGTCATTGCCAATGGATATGGAAGGTAGGCTGAATTGCTTTTGTATTCTACTACATTATGTTAATTCAAACAACTGGCCTGCGAAATTACTTCAAAATGTCCAGCTAATGTGTGGTAAAATTTTAATTTCCAAACAAACGATAATGAAATCAAAGAAAAAACTTGCCTTATTTTCCAATTCTGTAGGCTTACTGAATAGACAGCTGCAGTTATGAAGTAGCGTAAAGGGCTATGTGTTTTTTGTCACATTGTTATACTGGTTTCCATCCTCTCCTCTGTCCCGCCGTAGGTGTTTCAGAAACTGGGATTCTAGCGGAACCACCCGCCAATTCACACCCCGCCAGAGACGGGGAGGAAGAGATGGGTTCACTCTTCGACGTTACATTTCTGGAGCACTACCTTCCAGGCGCTGAAACCGAGACCCCGACCCGGAAAACCTACCAGCAGTTTCAGCCCAAAGCACTGGGGGTGTGTGTCATTCTAAAAAAAATGTTTCTGTATCATAAAAAAATCTAGAAAATAAACCTATAGTAAATTTGACTAAACTTTTGACGTTGCATTAAATTGAAAACTGGTAAATTTAACGAATCACCTAATTGAATGATATTAATATAATCTGAAATAACACCTGACAATGCAGATGTTTCCTAGGTCTCTCAGATCACTCTGGGTGTGTTTGTGCTCAACTCCGTTTACGTCAGCGTGGCAAACAGACTGGATAAGAGAAACGAAGAAGTCACCAGGGCCATAGGCTCTCTGGCGGTGTGTGGGCAACCCCGCCGTGCACCACATCTTAGACCTTGAACAAGTGTTAGGTTTATACGGTGAATCAATTTAGGTGTTTTTCTTCAAGAGTAAAGAATGATTCGATTTGTTTTAGGGCTGCCGCGCTGTGTTTTCTAAAAGGTCACTGAAATTGGTACTTTGGCTTTGCACTCTGCAGGCGATAGTGGCAGGAAGCGTGGCCATTGCGGCGCGGAGTCTTCACGTTCCCACGGTGAGTCGTCATAGCCTGGCACAAGAGCTGTTTGTGCCGTCTGGCCGACTCACATGTCCCAACAGCACAAACGGCTGTAGGACCAGGGCTAAGTCATAGGAACCAGAAAGATTTCTGACTCGCCGCATTTTAACTGCCCCTGGGTGCGCCACACACTTACATTTTCCCCTCGTCTTATTTTTCTCTCCAGCTGAAGGCCTGCCTGGGCACACAGCTGGCCGCTTGCCTCATGGCCGTGTTCAACGTGGTCGTTGTGGGAGGCAAGCTGTCTGACACCCACTTAGTGCCGCACTGCTGGCGTTTCACTGATTACAACAACACGAGTCACGACAACACCTGCAACAAGCTGATGGTGAGCGCAGAGCCACACACACCGAGAGTTAATTGGTTAATTTACGTGAGGCAGTACAATCAAACAATGACCGCTAACTGTGGGGGTCACGTTATCCCCCGATGGGCAGAAGTGAGTACCTTGTCGGCATGAACAAACCCCTTGTGTCTCTTTTTCAACAGCAGTTTGTGGACTTTTTCTAAGTTTAGAATATCTAGACGTAGAATCCGAGTACCCTATACAAGCAGTTGGATGACAGAGTTTAAACTTAGTATGGTACTATGTTTTTAAGGGTAAATACAGTATACTTCTCTAGCTGTACCTCAGAATTGGAAAGAGGGGGAAGGAAGCTGTCATCTTGCATAGCTCTGAGACTTTGCAGCTGGTCACAATTTTACCACTTTCATGTTTCAATGATGGTTGAACAGTTGTCTTGAATTCATTTAGACGTCAACATTAAAATACAATTTAAAAAAAAGGTATTTAAAATGGAAAGCATGAAACCATTACGGGAGCATCATTGACTGAAAACCACTAAAACTATTTCCGTATCTCCCTCCCTCCCGACCCAGAATGCAGTGCATCCATACTATGTTGAGTGGTTCCTCGTGCATGCTACGCTCCTCTGCATCTCCGTCACCCTGACTATCTACAGCTGCAAGTTGCTCCGCTTCTGCTCTCCAACAGCACCCGGCACGGTAAGCGGTAATTTCCAGAGCATGAGAATTTGGCCACCAGATGCATGTTCCACACGTACACACTTTTGCACGCTTCACTGAAGCTAGTGGACCACAAGCGTGCGAAGATCGTTTATTTACAATTTGGCTGTTCTTATATGAGGATAGGTTTTTATTGTGTTTAAACCTGTTTTCTTTCTTAAAGCCGGAGGTCGGTGCATATAGTAGCCCTGCTCGTTGAGGAGATACACGGTCCAGAAAAAGACATCAGAGGCTGCAAATCCAAATTCCTCCAGACCTTCGGTCCACCACAACAAGAGATCTGGAGATTCTTGAAGCTTCTGCGCATCACGCTCTGCACATATGGTGCCTTGGAATGTATTCACACCACCTCACTCTCGCCACATTTTGTTATGAAACAGATTAATTCATAATTGATTAAATTTTTATGCCATCATTCTACACACAAAACCCCATAATGACCCCATAATAGAACCACCAAGACTCTTCCTAGAGCTGGTCGTTTGGCCAAACTAAGCAACCTGGGCAACAAGGCTCTAGGTCAGGGAGGTGACCAAAAACCCAATGACCACTCACAAAACAGCTTCAGAGTTTTCTCTGTAGAGATGGGAGAACCTGCCAGAAAGATAAACATCTCTGCAGCACTCCATCAGTTAGGCCTTTATGGTAGAGTTGCTAGGTGGAAGCCACTTCTGGGCAAAAGGCATATGACATGCCTCCTGAATGACTCTGGGAACATGAGGAAAACGTTTATCTGGTCTGATGAGACTAAAATTGAACTATTAGACCTGAATGCCAAGCACTTCATCTGGCAAAATCAAGGTATCTCCTGGCTAAGGTGAAACACAGTGGTGGATGCATCAAGCTATGGGGATGCTTCTCAGGGGCAGACACTGGTAGACTGATCTGGATTGAGGAAAGGATAAACAGCGCAAAATACATAGAGGTCCTTGAAACCTGATCCAGAACATGCAAGATCTCAGGCTATCACGAAGATTAATGTTCAGTACGACAAGTCGGGTCATTGTCCCTGAGTGGCCCAGCCAAAGCCTGGAGTTGAATCCGATTGAGCATCTGTGGGAAGACTTGAAGATCACAATTCACAGACGCTCTCCATGAAATCTGACAGAGCTTGAGAGAATCTACAAGGAATATAGTGAGAAACTGCCCAAATCCAGGTGTACGAAGCTGTTAGAGACAAACCCAAGAAGACTGCCCAAAGGGGCTTCTACAAAGTACTAAATAAAAGGTCTGAATACTTATGTACATGATATATTTCTGTTTTTTTATTTTCAATAAATTGGTACACATTTCTATAAACGTTTTTACACTTTGTCATTATATGGTATATAGGGTTTAGATTTTTGCCCAAAATGTAATCAATTATAAATTAAGTCCATCACACAACCAAATGTAGAGAAAGTGAAGGGGTCTGAATACATTCCGAAGGAACTGTAGATTTATTCTCCACACAAAGGACGCTTGTCCAATCAACAGGTAGCGCAGTTAAAGTGACGAGCCGGTAACTGAATCCTAGAACTTACAGGGTGTGTTTTGTAGAATACTGTGATCTAGATGTTAATCTTTGTTTGAACTTCATTAAATGAGCACCATTTGCTTAAAGCAACCGGAGTGTTAGCAAACATAGAACAGAACTATGCATAGACAGAAACTCTGGGAAGACTTGGTGAAAAGATCTGGAGAGTCGGATATGTAAACATTCTGAAGAAACTAACCTAAAGTAGTCACCATGAACAGACACTGATGGGTCTTTCTAGCTGTGCACTTTTTACCATCTTATTTGTCACTACATTTTCTTGTACACACAGTACATACACTTGATGTTAATGATGTCAGGTTTTATAGTTGACGTTTTGGAACTTTGTTGTTGTCATGTTCTGATTACTGAATATTTCTGTTTCTAACTATGGTCTCAGGTGCTACTATCATGATGTTTTTAAGGATTTTGTTGGTATATCAAATTGAAAGAAAATTCCTCAGGGACAGTAACTGATAAGAGTGTATATATATACTTTATTGGTTACAGCACACAAATATATTTTTACATTAGCAATTAAAACTTGGTTATACATACTTGTTTTATTGTAATAGAGGCGGTCGTGAAATAAATATTTGTCTTGTTAATTTTCACTTAAAAAGGTTCAGATGTAGAATTAATTTTTTTTGACAGCAGACTAACATTATTTCTGTGTAAACTTTAAATGATCAAATCTAATGATGGAAATTCAGTGTAATCGGCTGGCGGTTTAGTGGTTTGAGTTCCGGGTTGGTAACTGAAAGGCTGCTGGTTCTAGTCCCCGAAAGTTGAAGTTAAAATGTAAATGTTCCTGTTTCAAGAAAAACTACACGTGAGAAACATGCTAGTCATTGATCCATTTCATATGATCTTCTTATCTCTTCCCTGTACGCTCTCTTGGCGTATCGGTACCCGTTCTAAGTTCATATTGGAAAGGCTTTGATCCCATTTAGATCTGCAGTTCATCAGTCCAATGGTTCTGTGGAATGTCACAAATGGGTTATTACAGGATTATAATAGGAGAGTCATATTAAAAACAAATCTAACAAAATGTCTTGGTTCTTCATCCTGTAACTGTTTCATGAGTTCAAACTAATCATTAAAATGCAAAAAACTGACACCTCTGTGATTATCACATCTGACTCCCCTGCTTACTTGGGATGAAGACGATGCGTTTTCCTCCAGGTCTCCGTAACAACCGTTCTTGTGGCGAACCAGACTCCCCCAAAGTACAGAGTGACGGCACCCAGGACACTCCCCCTCCACAGGAAGGAGATGGGCAGGCTCAGTCTTAAGGAAGTGCTTGGCTAAGCACATCAGGTGGCTGGTCATGTGACACGAGGGATGGAAGCAGGTTAGCTTATCTGCAGGCTGTAAGGATTCAATAAGACAAGGTTCGGGTGAAAAGTCAATTAGCTTAATGAGATGTTCTGGTGCAGGGCTGGAACAAGACCTTGCACAGTGTTCTGTTTTTGTATTGTAGCTCTCCAGGACCAGGTATGGGATCTGCTGCTGTACAACATACCTTCACAGTCCCCCAACAAAGGACGCATCTATCTCTTTCCTTCTCCGCCTCCTGCCGTTCCTCCTCCGTCTCTTTCCGTTTCTGCTTCTTGGCCCTGACGCTGCCGAAGGCCACAGGGATGTGCAGTGGGGGCTGGAGTCCGGGCTCAAAGTCCATGCGGTACTCCTGCTTGAGCCAGCGGGTGGTGAGAGGCAGGCGGCTCCACGGCGCCACGCGCAGCATGTTGGACACCACACGCCAGTGGAACTGAAGGCTAGACTCCTTCTTTGACCGCCGGGTGACATGGGACAGGCGTCGGGAGGAGTGGGGGTGCTGCCACGCCCACTCAAACTGTTTTGGGAAGGAGACGGTGGGGTTTGGGTATTGGACGTCCTTCTGCTGGGGTTATTACACACACAAACTTGGGACACGAAGAGTGAAGTTTTTACAGACTTACCCTCAAAGCAGCAATTTCAGAGGGGAAGCCGTGAATAATGAGCACCATCTCCCTGGAAAAGACAGACAGGCAAAATTCCCGTGATGCACTGTCAAGAGATGACGATCAAAATGCAACGGCAATAACATGACAAGAATCCATAACAGGATTGAGACCTCCCGTACGACACGTTAGTAATGTTAGCTACCATGGTCCTCTTCCACTTGTCCTTTTTGCTCCACCTCGGTGTCGCCCCGCGTTATGCTGTCCTATCCGACGTTCGGGATTCACCGTGAATCCAATGTAAATGCGTCCCTTGAATTTAGGATTGGTGCAATACAGCATGTACACACCGAAGAAGCTCTCCACCTCCACGACCATTGTGTAGGGATGTTCGTTTATGAAATAATCAGGTTACCAAACACTTCATATGGTTTTAGCGGTCTTGGATTTGAATAATGTCTCAATGACAATCTTGGAACTAATAATAATATCAAATTGCACACCGCCATTGCATCCTGTCCGTGTTAGCTAGTTAAGTTAGCTACTACGTCTATCAAGATAAAAACGAAATTTAAGTACATTGATACACTAAAATCTGTCCCGATTAGCAAGGAAGATTATCGTTTAACGCCAGCACTATAAAAATACATATAAATCAAATCAATGGTCAATACATAGCTAGTGCAACAAGAGAACATCTTCAGTAAACAACACAATTGCTGTATTTGAAATTTTTAGGCGTTCAACCAAGTGCCTGGAAAATTTTTTTCAAAGCACACTGTATTAACATTTTCTATATTTTACAATATGCAATCTGTGAGAAAAATAGTAATATCTGCTTTCTTAGGTTATTTCAGACGGTCCGTCTGATTTGTTATCACAAATATTTCAATCAGGCAATAGAAAACAACCCGATCGAACAAGAAGGGCTCGCTCATCTCCCATTTGATTGGTCGGTGTGGTTTCCCTCTTCCAGTGTTCATTGGTGTACAAATATTTATCCAGCCTTCTTATCACAAAAAAGCATATGGTTAGTTAACAATTGTGACCGGTTCTGACTAAATAGTCTGGATTGGATACCTTCATATTTCGTGAGCATCTTATCCCGCCCCTCAGGACCTACACCGGTAGTAGATGCTTACTTCTCGCTATTTGTGAAACAAAATAACCCAACATAACGTTTTAGCTAGATCATAAAAGCGTCAGCACTAGGTGCCTCTCTGGCGAAGGAATGGCTGTAACGACAGATCACATTCGTGACAAACTAATCAAGGAGATTGGAGCGGTGCACGTGGTATGTATGGTTATGTTTCCTCATTCGCCAATAATTGCACTTGACTTGCGCATGTATCCTGTCCCCCGTAGTGGTCTTGGTTAACCCAGTCTATCTGTTTTGGTTCTCATTTTGTGCAGAACCTCCTGAAATGTTTGGGGGATTAATTCTACGAGGTGTCGGAAAACGTCCTGACATTTTTATATATTTAGTCATTCAGACGTTTCTTACCCGGAGCGACTTACAGTAGCAATTAGGCTTGACTGTCTTGCTCAAGGACAGAATGAGAGATGTTTGATCTAGCTGGCCCAGTTACTGGTCAGCTGTACTACGCCGTGGAGTTTAAATGTTCGGTTTGTATCAAGAGACCTAATGTGCACCTGGAAATGGCCACCACTTAAATACCACCAGCAGCAGCAACGTGTACGAAAAATCCCGGGGCCTTTCAACAAGGCAACGTTTTTCCTTTTCATTCCTACTCATCATACCACTTGGAAACTTTGTCGTAAACTGAAAACGGGAACTCCATCTCACACCAACGGATGTTCATTTTAACAATCAAATGCACAATCAGCGCTGACCTCTTACCTGTGGTAATCCCAGAGCAGTGATTTAACTCGCGCATTGGTTGGGTTGTGTTCTGACATGTAACTGATCCATAGCTGAAACCTATATTGTGGGGCTGGAGCAAAAGCACGCACACCTGTGAGAGCTGGCCACTCTGGTGCTGCAGGGTGACAAACCCAACCAATGACCAATTTTCTGCCAATTTTCCTTTGACAGGAGGTTGAAGACACATCCCCTAACAGATGTGCTGCCAGCTTCAAAGTTCTGATCGTGTCACCTCAGTTTGAGGGGAAACCACTATTGGCGAGACATAGGTAGGCTAAGAGAAGAATGCTGCAAGCCTGGGAGATAATGAGCTAACTTTGAATGGGTAAGAAAGAGGTAGAGCATGGCTGACGTAGTGTTTTCCTATTTCCCCTTTGGCAGGCTGGTGAACACCTGTCTGGCTGAAGAGCTGAAAGAGATCCACGCTTTTGAACAGAAGACGCTGACACCAGAACAGTGGGAGAAACAGAAAGCTCAGTGATGAAGACAGGCACACACACACACACACACACACACACACACACACACACACACACACACACACTTTACACCCTATAATTTGTAAATAAGAAATATAACCCCAATTTTGGCCTCCAAACCTGACGTGTACCTTGTTCAGTTATGCAGGGTGGAATGAAATGTTAAGCTTGATAAAAATGAAACAATCCTGGTCAGACCTCCTTCAAAGTTCAACGCGCACACTGACATACGCTGCTACCGTTTTGGTTGTCGTGGTGACGGAATGTGCCTGACTTTTGCTATGACCTAGTTGTCGTCAACGATGCGACGACAACACAACACAGAGGAGACAGACAAAACAGTAGCATGAAATGTCAAAGGTTGTAATCGGAGTAGGAGGCAAAGAAGGGTTAGCTAGCAATGGGGTTGACTACCCTGAATACCAGGGTAGAACATATTCACTACATCCTGGCATCACCCCTGTCTTCCATTGGCTCCCAGTCTCCTAACACATTGCCCAAATGTCTTGATTTTAAAGCCCTCCACCACCTGGCCCCACCCTACCTTTCTGATCTCTACCAAGCCACACTGACTACATTCGAACTGCAGCAGGTCACCTCGCCGTCTCGGCTCCGGATCTTTCTCCAGGGTTGCACCTGGGATCTGGAACTCCGGACCTCCAGCCATCCATGACTCTGAGTCAGTCAACGTCCTTCAGGGTGGCTTTGAAGTCCATCTCTTCCAAAAGGCAAACCCTTAGCCCTGCTGTTTGCCTTTTTCTGTTTAATGTTTCCTCATCTTGTGCTGCTGTGCTAAAGTTCGTTTTTTGACTCCTGTTTTTCGTATCATTGCTATATTGTAAGGTGACTTTGGGTTCTTGACAAGCCCTGTAAGTCCTGTATTGTTATATTGTCAAGATTTCTGAAAATTACAAAAAATGTAACTGTAATGAATTGTAACTATCATTGGTTGTGAAATATTTAAGAGGCTATTCGGTTTGGAAAGGACAATTAAAAATGATTTACAAATGAGATTAACATGGATGGGCACATCTTCAACATTGATCAATATGACTGATCTGTTGAACAAAGCACTCTGGACTTAGGAATAGATAGTGTTGATGTGCACTGATGTCTACTGACGCTGAACATGAAGGTAGGCATCTTCCTCCCTAAACAACCAGAACTGGATATTTTACAGTAAGGTGGCAAATTATGAAGATTTTATAGCTGTGGTTGGTTATAAATTTGTCTTAATTTTGAAGCATCTTCAATACCTTATTTTTATGCGTGCTAACTTTGCCTGGCTTAATCATTTTCATGAACCATTCATGTGGTAGCCTAGAAGATGGACTCACCAGAAACCCCACAGAAATGTGCTTTAAATCCCCGAAATACATTATACAGATATTTCACGTCTTTTCAGGCAAATACACACATCAATATAAATGCGCGTGGCAGTTTACGCTGATATGATGACCATAAACAGTTATGAAGAAACTGAATGATTAACCAAAAAAATGAAATGTAACTATGTCTAACATGCAAAGAAACTACCTAAATATCCCTTTAAATTATCACTGGGTCTTCATTTGTTTCGAGTGCCAATTGATTTTGCCCGCCACATTAACAACCTACGTTGGTGTTCAGAACTGGAAAATGTGTTTCTTTCACCGCTTTTTAGTAAGTCTATCAGGTAGTGTTGCCACCCAACTGACATAAGCTAGGCAGGGCTTAAGGTTTTATTGGTTGGGGTTGGTATTTTAAAATGAGCGGACATTTCGAATTATTAAAGTGAATTGCGCTTCTCTTTGAACTAAACCAGGTCACTTCTGCACGACTACAGGCACGGTACACGAAGTTACGACGGTTGCCTTCCCGTCACGTAGCCAATGGGAAAGAGTAATATCACGACTGACGTTATTTGTACATGTCCGAGGAACTAGGCCAGAGACAAGCCCTTAGGGTCGGCAGCCACCCTGGGGACCCCTGGGAAAGCGGCTGACCCTTACAGTCGCGTCACGCAGGGGTCGCCGAATGGTTAAACATCTGGAGTACGGGTCCGTTTTAAGCTATGTGTTTAGTCAGTGACTGGGTGTTGTAGTTTTTATAGGCCTCTGTGTGCAATAGGTAAAGTGTTTGCTTGAGATTAAATAAACACAGCTTTTATTATGCTGCCCTGCTTTGCTTACTGAATCACCTTCACAGCGGTGGGCTTTTGTTGCAGAGGGTCGGAGGGCAAACCTGTAACCAGACGGAGACAAAAACACCGCCGCGTCTCCGAGTGAGGATTACTTCCACCACTTTCCTCCCCTCACGGCCGGGCTCCCATGCGGTAAATTGGAGGAGCAGCGTGAGAGGAGACACGGGCGGCGAGAGTGATAGAGATATGGTGCTCACTGTGTCCGTTTCAGTGATTACCTCTCCCATCCTCAGAGGCGTTTTAACCCCTTATACTTGGAATATGGTACTCACGATGATCCGAGTAGAAGGACCGTAGCTCCCTATTAAGTTATATGAGAAACGTGTCGCGGTTGATTTCACTGGACTTGAGTATGTCAGGCTTTTCCGGTACCTTATCAAAAACACTAAATATACAGCAGCGCAAAAATTAAGAGACCACTGCAACTTTTTCTTTTCTTAGCAAAAAAGTCAAAAAGGAAGGTTTTGAGTGAGGAACAGAAGGGTTAAAATTAAGAGACCACTGCAAATTGAACGCTTCTGTTCCTCACTCAAAACTTTCCTTTTCAACTTTTTTGGAAAGGAAAGAAAAGGTGCAGTGGTCTCAATTTTTTTCCAGAACTGTAGTGTATTCAGTAAATATTCAGTTACCGAACCACTGTAACTGATTGCATGGGCATGTTTGGACCGCTGGTTGATCTCCCACATGCTAAGTCAACTGGGTTAATATGAACAGATACTGTTTGGCCCAAAGAACTGGAAAAGTAGGCCTGCTGTTAGGTGGCTTAGGGAGCCATTCAGTCGGGAGGCTAAGAGGTGCAGTGCTAAAAGTCTAAATAAAACTGGGATATTACTGGCATTAAGACTGCCTGAGTCAGTTGTCAGGTCTGGTCTACTTACACACACTCACCCTCCCACATACGCGTGGACACACACACACACACACACACACACACACACACACACACACACACACACACACACACACACACACACAATGCTGATCCATCTATCTACTATTCTTGACTTGACATTGGGTGAGAAGCAGAAAGAGATGGGCAAGGCAGGAGAGTGTGAACCCCAATGAGGTTTTATCAAGGGCGACTGGCTTAGCTTGTGCCTGTTGTTATTAAAACACAGCACAGACTATTTTATGGATACACAGGTCACATTATCTGGTCAAACAATTTTATTGAACTTATTAAAAACCTGTGAAACTGACAAAACCGTTGAGCAATAAGCAATATTCAGGCTGGGTGTTTTTGTAAAAGCACTTTGTGACAACTGCTGATGTAAAAAGGGCTTTATAAAATAAATGTGACTGATGGATAAGAAATGGTTAAAAAATAAAACAACACCTCTGAGATACTGAGAATATACAAATATGATGATCATCTCAGGATTTCAAATGAAATATGTACATATTTGAACATACAGCACAGCCTAATCATGACTATGGCGATCATAATGAAAATGTTGATTGCCAGCCAACTGACAGTGACATTTGGCATAGTTACAAGCACACCGAGTCCTTTGTGTTGTCTGCAACACTGGGTGAATCTACAAAGTATTTCCACGACTCTTCAACCTCCTCCTCAAAACGAGGATCAGACGAGGTTCACCCAGTGTTTTTAGGGGACGTGGTCGGGGGTCATTAACCCACCCAATTCCTCCACTTCACCCATGGCCGTCGTTGGCTGTAATATCCAACATGGCGTGCAGTTCCCCAGCCTCGTATCCCAGCAGGCCTTGCAGGTTGCAGACGAAGCGGTAGACGTAGCGCTTGCCGGCGGTCTTATGGATTATGTTCTTGTCATAGTAGTAGCGTAGCCCTCGACTCAGCTTCTCGTAGTTCATCTTGGGCTTGTTCTTCCTACGGCCCCATAGCTGGGCCACCTGGATCACATGGAGGTTCAACCAACCTATTATAGCCTGATATAACCAATCTTTTATAACCTGATATAACAAACCTATTATAGCCAGGTACAACCTGTTATAGCAAACATTTCATAGTCTGTTATAACCCACTATACATATTTTATAATCTATTATAATCATCCTATTATAGCTTATACCTTTCTAACCTGTTATACAGTACATAGTACATCATCTTCCTATGTTATACAAAGCCCTCTGATCCTGTGGATGTAAACATTAAACACAGCATTTTTGTAAAAGACTGAGACCAAAGACCCATTCTCCCCTCGCCCAGTAAAAGGCTGTACCTCTTACCTCATCAGGATCGGTCAGTTTAAACTCCCATCCGTCCCCTGTCCAGCTAATGAATGATTGACAGCTGCGGTCTGTCAGGAGCTCCAGTAGGAACTGCCACAACTGAATGGGACCACTTCCTGTCAAGAGATAAGGGGAGGGGTAACTGTTGCCGGGATACCAAGCTCTTACTGCATTCCACACCGGCAGCTGCATCTTGTGCCCCGGCAAGAATATCAAAGGTGAAACATGTCGGCTGGAGCAGAAATACCTACCTACACAATGTAAATAAACAGGTCAACACACTGTTACCTATAGATTTTTGTTAAGATCTAGTTTTTCAGGAATTTCATCCATTTATTGGCCAGGAAACTAGGGAAAGATAGTGGAGTTGTTTTCCGAAAGACCAGAAGGTCAGACTTGAACGCACGTTGAAGCAGTGCGTGGGCATTTCTGTTTCCATTTCTTTACATATGTATTTTCTCACATTTCTATGCTTTAATGGGGACAGGGACGTCTCTGTGGGATTTGAACCCATGCAACAGTGGTAGCTGCAGCAGAGAAAGCGTTTGACCGCTGGATCACCTTAGCCCACAGTACGACCCTTCTTCATGAAGACCACCACTTACCAGTATATCCAGCCAGAATGGAAGCAGGAACCATTGCTCTGCCTAGATCGGTCTTGTGCCCTATAAACTCTTTAAAACTCGTGTGTGGGCGTGGCACATTGAAGGGGTTCTCAGAGATGGACTCTTCCGCCCCTTGGTCTAAATCCTGCATTGGTCCGGTCCAGGACAGGGAAGCGGCAACGTCTGTGTCCCCGTAATGCAAGGTCTCCGCTTCGGAGTCACAATCTGAAATGGAGAAAGATTGACACCCTTGGTAAGCGGAGTAGTTACATTAAACTTTAACCATTCTTAAATGCTTCTAGTTTGACACCCGTGTTCGAAACATTACTTTGATGAGACCAAGTAAAATGTCACAACTGTGTTTTCTGTAACCAACCAAATATCGAGTAGAAAAATGCGGGAATATAAAAATGGGTGCACTAAACCCCAAAGCTCTGATCTAGAAGCACTAACAAGTTTGTCAAGGCTTATCCATTCAAATAAATTCTGTACACAGACCTTTTCCACACCAGTCCAGTATTAATCCAAAATGAAAAAGGAAAACCAGAGAAAGTAAATCTCACCGTGTCCTACCTGTACTGTCAAAGTCCCGGAGCAAAGTGACAGAGGACAGCGGATTTCTGTGGGAACATTCTGGTTCCACCTGGTAATAATGATCTTGATGTCTCACAGGGTCAAGGGTCAGAAGCTGTGGGTGTTCCACAGGGGGGTGATGGGAAAACTGGCTATGGTGATTCTGCTTGTCTGTGAGCTGAGTGTGCTCCAAGTAATTCTCTAGAGAAAGCCCAATAGATAGATGTTTAATACACAATAAAAATATACTTTATAAGAGGCAGGTTATATACAGCAGAAAGCTGAAAGAATGGTATGTTATATATTCATGTATAAAAGAAGTTGTACCTCTGTTTATTTGCGGCTGGCAGGGAGAATTCAACGTGCAGAGGACCATAAGAGAGCCATGATCATATTCACAATCTGAAAGAAACATGGGTGGACATACTCCTGTAATCAGAATGTCTACTAGCAATGTCAGCGTTCAATAAAAACCTCAAGTGCCTACGCTGGCACAACACGCCGTGTCACACGCCCTTTACCACTGCGCATGGTTTCCAGATGCTCCCAGAGGATTTCTCCTGCTGTGCGGTCCAATGTCAGTTCCAGAAAGGCCTCTCTGTCCAGGGCACAGAGGTCACTTCCAGGCAGACCCCTCAAATCGGGGCCCAGGTGGAGGCCGAATTCGGCCTGGCACCAGTCCAACCAGTGGTTCACCTCCCACTCCGACCACATGTTAGGGTCTAGACGGAAAAGATGAAAAATATTAGAATATTATCATGGTCCAATATGTACTACTGAAGTCAATATTTACTGCCCGGCGAAGTCGAGAACTAGATTTTTGTTTGATATAGTGTATATCGCCTCAAAACATTTTGGTGGAGACCACCTTTAACTTAAGCCTGTTAAAAACTGTTATGCCTGTTCTTGCTTGAGGAATTTCTCTTGGCCAAGTTTCCTTTTGAAGATTTTTAAAAGAATCACTGTAATGTATTTTTTAACCATAAAGTATGATTGTATAAAAAGACTGCCGTGGACCATTTACTTTCCATACAGTTACCAAAAAGCACAGTGCAGTGCTAAACAAAGTGAGCAATCAACAGTAGACTCTGCAAAGCATACACCAAAATTACAAGTTCTGGAACCCCAAGCAACACGTTCTAGAACAAGCTACATGTTCTAGAACCCCAAGCAACAAGTTCTAGAACACCAGAACACAAAACTATGCAGCATGTGCGCCTGACATGGTACCTCGTTGGAAGTGCATGCGGTTCCTCTCCTGGGCAAAGCCAGCAAAGGTGGCCTTCAGTGCCTGGCTCAGGACCTCCTTACTGGTGGGGGTGAGCGGAGGGACATCCAGGGGGTCTACCTCAACACCGGAGACAAATAGACCGAGCCAGGGAGACAGACACAGGTAGCAGCATCCAACCACAAACGGATGAAGAGGACAGACCACGAAATATCAAAGATGAGCACTCGCGAAATATAAAGAAACTCTAAAAATATATCAACGCGACAGACAAGTGATACATTTGAGAGATAGTAGCGAGAAGAGACTTATAGGGTGAATAGCAAATGGAGCGACATACCGTCAGCACTCCAGTCCATCCTCACGTCTTGGGATCAAGGGATCAGGTGGAACAAAATGACCCGTGCGGAGGGAGAAGAGGGGTTTTATAAAGACCAACAGGATGAGGGAGGGGACAGGTGACGGATACATGTCAATCACATGTTGCTGCGGTGCTGGAGGGGCGGGGAATGGGGGCACTGTCAAATAGGAGTGGAACGATCCCAATTACTAAACAATGATAGGATAAAAAGGACACCCCAGGTCTCTGAAACTCTACAACTAAAGTAGAAATGATTAAGGACCTGTATATGTTTTAATAACTTCCCTTTCCTGGGCCACAAATTGATTGTGACAAATAAATCGTACATAAAAAAAATAAAATAAATTTGACGTGTCCCTCGACCAGAAAACCCTTGATCTATAGAGAAGACACCAGAAAATGAGCCACTGAGAAGTGTATTTTGTTGTCAAGACAGTGAAACAACACCTTGTAATTTGAAGTTAATGGCATTTAACTAAGGCAACAGAACAGCATACAGTCAAGAGGTTGGGGCAATTAGAACAGTAATATTATCATCCACAGCAGTGTCTGTTTCCTTCAGTGGGGGCATCTGGCCCGGGATTAGACAACCACACACACAGGGGCTCAGTAAGTGCATCGCTGTGCAGGGGGTTGATTCACCTCCATTCACATAACAGAAACACTGGGATGATGTCAGCTAGTGTAGCGTAAATTGTTAAGATCTTATTTGATTTAGTGTGTGTGTGTGTGTGTGTGTATTCCTCAGCCCAGCAGAACAACCCCTGGGAGGGCCTGCTCTAATGCACTGAGGTGGAGCAGGGAAAGGCGAGAGATTCATTCACCGCAAATGAGTCACACATTGTGTAAGGCGTTTGTTCAAACGAAAAATAAAGAAAACAACACAACAGACGTGGCTGGTGGTAAGGCCTCGCCAAGTTTAATGTCTCAATCTTGCAAACCCGGGACTAGAGGATTCGATAAACAACGACCGGCCTGCACCAATGAGTCTGGCAACAGCGGCAAAACAGACGGGCAGCTTCGCCGTAGCCACGCCCGCCGTTTCCCCCGACAAAAACGGCCACGCTAGCTCTGTCCCTGTCTGCCGTGGGAGCGCTGGTGAAACCGAAGCCCGCCGCAGTTCCGAAACGTCTTCCCACACTGGCCGCACACGTACGGCTTCTCCCCGGTGTGGATGCGGAAGTGCCTGGTGAGCGCCCCCGAGTGGCGGAAGCGCATGGAGCACACGGAGCAGGTGTACGGTCTCTCCCCCGTGTGGATCCTCAGGTGGGTCTTCAGGTTCTCCAGGCGGTTGAAGTCGCGGCCGCACTCGCTGCAGTGGTAC
Organism: Esox masquinongy; assembly: GCA_016801175.1. Classification (NCBI taxonomy): domain Eukaryota; kingdom Metazoa; phylum Chordata; class Actinopteri; order Esociformes; family Esocidae; genus Esox; species Esox masquinongy. The sequence goes on along the minus strand of JACXGI010003380.1, from coordinate 4,982 downwards.
GGGCTCTGACCCGGGGGGAAGATCTGCCGCTTGGGGTGTGCCCGGCTGTGGTGCCTCCGGAGCTCGCTGGGCTGGTGGAAGGCCTGGCCGCAGAGCTTACAGATATGGCCGGGGAGGGCGGCGGCGGGGTCGGGCGCCCGCGGCGTTCTGACCTGGACCCCGTAGATCTGCGGCGGGGCAGAGGGGACGATGGGGGCACCAGCCTCGCCGTGATGGAAGATGCTGTTGGGGAATTGGGAGGAGAAGGCCGGAAGGGCGCTGGCTTTCGGGGAAGTCAACTGTGGTACCTCTGGATGGACCATAGGAGTGTGAGCTGTGGAGATTGAGTAGACATTCAACACGTGTGTCATGTTACATTACACAGGTATAGAAACATTCTACATGTTATATTACACAGGTATAGAAACATTCTACATGTTATATTACACAGGTATACACACACATTCTGCTTGAGGGCCACATTCTGCTTGATGAGAAATCCTAAATTGAGTGACCTTGACTGATCGAGGCGCAGTGGTTCTCGACCCTAGGCCTTCAGACCCAAGGTACTGCTGTTTTTCATTCTAGCCCGCTAATCAGAGGTTTAGACCTGGGATACCAGGTAATTGCAATTAACTGCTAGGTATAATATTTTCTATTAGAACGTTTAAGATGATCTACCAGATAAAAAAACACCCAAGAAGAAAATAGAAAAACTTTGTTACTAAGGGTCCACATAGTCAACAGATCTGAGGAGAGGAATAGTCCCTTTCAGTTGAAGGCTCTTTGCTATTATCTGGGACTTACATAGAGTATGGCTGGTTCCAGGAACTGGAGAGTCTGAGATCTGTAAATCCAAAGGGTCCGGTTTCCATTCCTCTAACATCTTAGACTGAACCAAAGACAAACTGTCTGGACCCAAGTCTTCTTCTACCAACGAGTCGAAACTGCAACCAGAACCGGATCGAGACCTGCTGTCCATAATTTCCTTCTCCTCCTTCACTCGAACATACTCAATCTCCAGGTTCTGGGCCACTCGGTGAAGTGGTGACGGGTCGTGGACTCCAAATATTGCTTCTTTACTTGTGTGACTGATGCTTTCTTCCCTGGCCTTGACGTCTATACACAAACTCGGGGTCCCTTCCTTGGAGTCTGTAAAGAAAATATAGGTCAGAGGCAATAAAGCTTATTGTTCCTACCTCGAAAGGCTAAGACTAACACGTTGTATTGAATTTGGACTGAAAAAGAGTTGTATACCTTTAAGCGGGTCGTGGTCTGCGGTAGGGATAGACTCTCCTCTTGAAGCTGGATTTATGTCTTGGGAACAGACCCGACCGTCCTCATTGATTTCACTGAAAGAACCGTTGTGCATCGGTTCATTGCTGACCTCAGCCTCCACAATTGCATATCCATATTCGTCCATTGAATACGAGCACTTCATCTTTAATTCACTGTCTTTTGACTGCTTTTGAGCCTTTATTGTGGCGTTTGGATTGTTGTTTTGAGGAGGACTAGCAGACAATTGTCCCAGCTCACTTACATCTATCTTTGCCACCCGTTCACGCGCTGCATCCAACTCTTGCTCCGCTGTTTCCAAGCGCTGTTTTAGAGACTTGTTTTCCCGTAGGGTTTCGTGCATCTGGTCGCGGACATCACCAAGCGCCTGCCCCACCAGTTTAGTGACTTCTAGTACGGCGATTTCCACGGCCACTTCAAATGCACCGTGTATTGTCGCCGCCAGCTCGTCCTGAAAAGAGAGAGACACCTCCCCCTCTTCGACGGATTTCGAGGGGCGAGCTTGGACCGACAACAAAGTCTCCTTGCTTATTTTAGTTTTCAACTGAGGCTTCATGTTATTACAAAACCCTTGCTCGTCTCAGTACCAATAATGAATCTTGCGCAGCGCTTCACTTTAAAGACAACGTGTCCACGGAGGGCACTGGAGTTGCTACAATGTTATGGCTACTATCAGTGCAAATATGCAGCTACAATATAGCTTGCAAGAGACGAGAGAGTAACTCTGCCTCGCGTACCCAGCATCTGAATATCAGTTAGTTATATTTTATAGATGAAAACCCTTTCAAACGTATATTAGCTGATGTTTTAAATTTGCGCTGCGAGATTTATACGGTACTGGTTCTTTTTCTTTCTTCTTCCCCAGCGTTAACGTTAACTATTACTTCCGGTTCACAGAATTCTGGAAGGTTATAAAATAAAAGTTTATAATGTAATTGTTAAAAATTACAATAATTAATATTTATTGATGAATGAAGGCAAAGAGATGGATAGAAGCCGTTGTTGTCCAAACTGCCGTTTTTAGTCTGGACAGCGCCATTAAGTGCTTTATACTACTGTAATTTAATCAACTGGGTCTGGGTGTGACATTGAATTGAGGAACGTATAACGCTCCATCCAAAAGAAAGTCAATCAATTTCTTTCACGTTGTCATGCTGCTAAATTAAGTGTATTTATAATATTTTAAGACGTGGCGTTGTTGGTTACCATTGTGATACTGCATGATGTTAAGTTTTTGTAAGGCGTTAGTTTAGGTAAAAACATCAACATTCGGCAATCGTAGTTAATGACAAGTCGGGCAGGGGTTCATGTGCATTATTTTTTTTAGCAGTAGAAGGTTTCAATTACCTGTTTCCAACATGGTGTGAATTAGGAATATAGTTTTCAGTGGCTTTATAAAGGAAACTGAACCATGGATTTATTTTGGCCCACTTTGGACTACTTTCAATGTAAAGAACTATCTAATATTAATTAATTAATAAACGAATATAAGTTATTTACACATTTCTTCATTTAGAACATACCTTTATTTAGAATGTTTTCAAATTTGGATGACCCGGACGTACTCGTGTTGTGTTGCTAAAGAAGCTGCTGGAGTGACCACTGTGCCGTTGTTATACGTGATCGTGATCTGTTTATATTATCTTTGTACAAGGCAACCCATCTGGAGGCTAGTTCCGTAGCTAACCGTGGAAGAACATTTAGTATATATATTGGTTGCTCGTAGTCGTAACCAGTAAAAAAATGCTAAATAAAAAATCGACTAGCAGGGAAAAGAAGAGGAAAAATGCACATTCGGAAGAGCAACATGTTGACAGAAGACGAAAGTGTACAGAATCTAGCGTGGAGGTGAGAGAGAGCATTTGTGAAGCATTCATTGACTCGAAAATGTCTCATCCTATTATGTCATATACACCTGCTGTATGTAAATGCATGTTAATGTAGATTCTGCTGTCCAGTAGTAGCAGTAACATCAAGTAAAATCCCTAGAAGTTTAAATGTACTTAGTTAGCATTCTGACCCCTGCCCTCTGTTTAACAAGGACTCGAAGTACGAACACGCAGATCAGGAGTTGGACGAGCCTGGTAGCGACATTGAGGAGGGAGGACTGGACCTAAGTGTGCCCTTTAAACCCATCAGTGCCTATGTGACAGACAGGCGTGAGATGTTGGACCAGTGCTTGCGTGTGCTGGGAGAGAGCAAGCTCCAAACGATGCTGCCCGATGAACTCAAGGTGAACTCAATTGTGTCAAGACCGTCGGCTGTGCAAAGGGATCAACCAGCACATGTGGCTTTACCTAGGTTAATGCCAGACATGATGCGTTGCAGTGGTTGGAACCAAAATGATTTTCCATATGTTTCATTTTGTATGGAATTGTTCTATGTGTTTATTTTTTTTGTTCACATTTTACAGCCGACAAAATTGAGGTTTATTTGAACCCCCAAATAAGTAACAGTTTATCACACCTTTTTGTTTCCGTTTTCTTTTTAAATAAATTAAATTTACATCCAATCAATGCAACTGGCTCTAGATTAACATAATCTGTTCCTAATCTTCTGAAATACGTGTTTTGTTCCAGAACACCAAAGATATGTTTTGTTCCTTGTTGTTGTTATTGTTGCTTGAAATTGCTTTTGTTCTGTTCCCTGGTCTGGCTCCAAACCCCTGATGTACTGACTTGTGAACAACGCACCCTCAGAAAAAGAAAAGGCTAACAAAGACAGCAGAAATTTCTTGACATGTGTTTTTGCCCGTTTTTAGTTTAGCAGTTCTAGGCTTATATTTTACCTTTGAGTCGGTTAGCAGATGCGGCTAAACAGAGCAACTTGCGGTCAGTGCGTCCTCAGGCTAAGCTTATATTTACAGACCGTGATCACTCTTGGTTCTTTGGTTTGTTTTTCAGAGCTGTAGCCTGGACGAGATTAAGACGTTGTGTCAGGAGCAACTGGAGCGGCTATCTCAAAGCCACCTTCTCCAGATCCTTGAGGGTAAGCCCAAGGTTCAGTGTCGTCAGGCTCAACTTCTCTTCTGACCCGGCCTGTCTGTCAGTTGACCATCCCGGCTTGAATGTGCTGGGTGTTGTGTGGAAGACGCGTTGTAGTCGCGGTGAGACTAACAGATGTCAGGGTGGCGTGGCATGTTTGTTTCGGTGTGTGTATATGTGTGTATATTTATATGTACAGTATCTCACAAAAGTGAGTACACCCCTCACATTTTTGCAAATATTTGATTATATATTTTCATGTGACAACACTGAAGAAATGACACTTTGCTACAATGTAAAGTAGTGAGTGTACAGCTTTTATAACAGTGTAAATTTGCTGTCCCCTCAAAATAACTCAACACACAGCCATTAATGTCTAAACCGCTGGCAACAAAAGTGAGTACACCCCTAAGTGAAAATGTCCAAATTGGGCACAATCAGCCATTTTCCCTCCCCGGTGTCATGTGACTCGTTAGTGTTACAAGGTCTCAGGTGTGAATGGGGAGCAGGTGTGTTAAATTTGTTGTCATCGCTCTCACACTCCCTCATACTGGTCACTGGAAGTTCAACATGGCACCTCATGGCAAAGAACTCTCTGAGGATCTGAAAAAAAGAATTGTTGCTCTACATAAAGATGGCCTAGGCTATAAGAAGATTGCCAAGACCCTGAAACTGAGCTGCAGCACGGTGGCCAAGACCATACAGCGGTTTAACAGGACAGGT
>JACXGI010003379.1:38609-63246 GCA_016801175.1 Esox masquinongy | reverse complement strand
GTGGTGGCAGCATCATGCTTTGGGGCTGTTTTTCTTCAGCTGGAACCGGGGCCTTAGTCAGGGTGGAGGGAATTATGAACAGTTCCAAATACCAGGCAATTTTGGCACAAAACCTTCAGGCGTCTGTTAGAAAGCTGAAGATGAAGAGGAAGTTCACCTTTCAGCACGACAACGACCCAAAGCACACATCCAAATCCACGAAAGCATGGCTTCACCAGAAGAAGATTAACGTTTTGGAATGGCCCAGCCAGAGCCCAGACCTGAATCCAATTGAACATCTGTGGGGTAATCTGAAGAGGGCTGTGCACAGGAGATGTCCTTGCAATCTGACAGATTTGGAGCGCTTTTGCAAAGAAGAGTGGGCAAATATTGCCACATCAAGATGTGCCATGCTAATAGACTCCTACCCAAAAAGACTGAGTGCTGTAATAAAATCAGAAGGTGCTTCAACAAAGTATTAGTTTAAGGGTGTGCACACTTACGCAACCAGGTTATTGTGAGTTTTTTATTTTTCTCCCTCAAAAATTTCATTTTGTTTGTATTTTTTTACATCACAAGAACCTGGCATTTTAATAGGGGTGTGTAGACTTTTTATATCCACTGTAGGTGGGTTAGTTGGTAATGGGGTTTTGTAAGGGGTTTGTTTCAGGCAAACTCATGTGGCATGATTTTTTTTCTTTATTTGACAGTGACAGTGGTTTTACAAATTAGTCCTGAAATTTCAAAATATATATTCCTTGCATTACTTTTCAACAGAGACTTAAGGCCACCTACTCTAAGGAATAGGGAGACATTTTGGGACATAGACCCATGCTTTTTTCTTTGTAGCTCCACGGCTATTGAGTTAACCGGAGGCAGGTGGTCATCATTAAGGGAAATCATAAACAGCGGCACAAACATGGAGACATCGCAGCCGCATTTTTGATCCTTGCTAGTCAGAACCAAACAAGCAACCGACCAACTGATCACGCTCTTACTATGTATTTTTCTCTTTATTTCCCTTGTTCTCTCCTTCCAGTCTGATCAACAGCATAAAACCAGGCATCATAAAGAGGGTGAACAGACTCTCTACGCCGATTGCTGGACTGGTGAGTGTGTTTCTTATTTCCAAATCATACTAGGGTCAAAGGCCTCATTGAAATACAAACAAATAAAACAAGTTTTACAAGTTAGTGTTAAGAGTTTTTACACTGCAAAGGCCAGGTGGGTCATTTTGAATCAAACTTGCATAAAAATGTAAATATCTCTGCTATTTTTAAATCCCCCCTCCATCCTTGACTTTTCCTGGCTAGAATTGGGATTGCACAAACTGTGTTATAAGCAGTTTAAAATGGACATGTCATTATTTGTCCGGGTCACCAATCAATATCTTCCAGTTTAACTTTAAAGAATGCTACAGAATAACAGATTGTTCTATTAGGGATAATTGAACGAGGGATCACTAAACAGAGTTTTGCACAGATTTGTTTTCGTTTAAGAAATATCTTCAGTTATGCTCATAAGTTTGCATACCCTGGCAGAAATTTTGGCATTGATTTTGAAAATATGACTGATCATGCAAAAAAACCTGTCTTTCATTTAAGGATAGTGACAATATGAAGCCATTTATGACATTGTTGTTTGGCTCCTTTGTAAATCATAATGATAACAGAAATCACCCAAATGGCCCTGATCAAAGGTTTACATACCCTTGAATGTTTGGCCTTGTTACAGAAACACAAGGTGACACACTCAGGTGAAAATGGCAATTAAAGGTGAATGCCCCACACCTGTGGCTTTTTAAATTGCAGTTAGTGTCTGTGTATCAATAGTCTATGAGTTTGTTAGCTCTCACATGGATGCACTGAGCAGGCTAGATACTGAACCATGGGGAGCAGAAAAGAACTGTCAAAAGACCTGCGTAACAAGGTAATGGAACTTTATAAAGATGGAAAAGGGTATAAAAAGATATCCAAAGCCTTGCAAATGCCCGTCAGTACTGTTCAATCACTTAAGTGGAAAATTCGGGGATCTCTTAATACCAAGCCACATTCAGGTAGACAGAGAAAGATTTCAGCCAAAACTGCTAGAAGAATTGTTTGGGATACAAAGAGAAACCCACAGGTAACCTCAGGTGAAATACAGGTTGCTCTGGAAAAAGACTGTGTGGTTGTTTCAAGGAGCACAATACGACGATTCTTGAACAAAAATGAGCTGCATGGTCAAGTTGCCCGAAAGAAGCCTTTACTGCGCCAATGCCACAAAAAAGCCTGGTTACAATATGCCTGACAACACCTTGACACACCTCACAGCTTCTGGCACACAGTAGTTTGGAGTGACGAGACCGAAATAGAGCTTTATGGTCACGTCCATAAGTGCTATGTTTGGAGAGGGGTCAACAAGGCCTATAGTGAACAGAATACCATCCCCACTGTGAAGTATGGTGGTGGCTCACTGATGTTTTGGGGGTGTGTGAGCTCTAAAGGCACGGGGAATCTTGTGAAAATTGATGGCAAGATGAATGCAGCATGTTATCAGAAAATACTGGCAGACAATTTGCATTCTTCTGCACGAAAGCTGCGCATGGGACGCTCTTGGACTTTCCAGCACGACAATGACCCTAAGCACAAGGCCAAGTTGACCCACCAGTGGTTACAGCAGAAAAAGATGAAGGTTCTGGAGTGGCCATCATAGTCTCCTGACCTTAATATCATCGAGCCACTCTGGGGAGATCTCAAACGTGTGGTTCATGCAAGACGACCAAAGACTTTGCATGACCTGGAGGCATTTTGCCAAGACGAATGGGCAGCTATACCACCTGCAAGAATTTGAGGCCTCAGACAAATATTAGAAAAGACTGCACGCTGTCATTGATGCTAAAGGGGGCAATACTCCGTATTAAGAACTAAGGTAATGCAGACTTTTTTCTTTGTTACCATGTTTTGTTTTATGATTGTGCCATTCTGTTATGACCTACAGTTGAATGTGAATCCCATAAGAAATAAAAGACGTGTTTTGCCTGCTCACTCTTGTTTTCATTACAAATGGTACATATATTACCAATTCTCCAAGGGTATACAAACTTTTGAGCACAACTCAAAATATTTATGTATATTTATTGCTCAATATGTCAATGCAACAGGATAAGTACTGTTTTTTTAACTCCTTGGTTCACATTGAGATGCTTAAAAGTCTTGGAACTACTTTCTTTAAAAGGTTACAGAACTCTGTTTTATACCGATAATTGTCTTCCAAACAGCAGCCAGAGGTTCATTATGGGGGGCTAACTGTGTCCGGGTGTTCTGAGGAGAGTGGCGAAGAGCGTGATTAGCCTGGGGCACTAAACAGGCATATCACCGGGTGGAATGCACTCAAATGAGGGCTTGGAATCGTCTATTATGCAACACAACTTTTTCAAACCATAGTGCCCTTTAAATACATTACCTGTGGGTACGTAGAACTATTCCTACATCCAAACAGTAAGCTATATTACTGTCGTATGGCATTAAAGTGCAGGTTGGCCGAAGCGGAATCAGACCGGCTTCCAGGTTGGCATCCAGACTAACAGCCCTGTGGGTATGGGTATTTTGAGTTAACATTAAACAAAGCATTTAACAAACAGTGTAATCCCCATGAAATATGCCATGACATGCAACCAACCAAACCTAGCCAGAGCCAAGTTGTTTGGTGACCATTAACAATTACAGACAGATGGACAACTCCTGAGGTAATAGGTGGATAAGTACCTTCTTGATCATTGTTTTTTTCTGATGTATTTACTCATTTTAGTTCTGTTTACTCATAGTGGTGTTGCTTTTGCAGGAATGTATATTGTGTCCTTGAGCACTAAGTTACAAAAAACCATGAACATTTACTATCAACTTGTCTGCCCAAGCCATCCCATAAAAACTGTTGCTGTCATGAATCCCTCAAAGGTGTGGATAATATTGTTTTGCAAAAATGGATTAAATGGGCTAAACTGAGTTTATTAGATGTTATTTATTAAGAATTGCCCAAAAATCCTTGATGATGTCACTCATGTTGTTAGTGACTGTTTTCAGAGAATGTTGGACACATTTAAAATAAATAAATGCTTGTTTGCAATATAGGTCATAATTGAATACCACCTTATGAAAAAAAAATCTCTTGCAGAAATTGGTTTTCCCCGATAGCGCTTTCTGAAATTTGTCCACTTTAAAATACTGTCAGTCTTGGGTGATGTAGTATGGTAAACCGCTAACGCTCAACCGTTAACACTATTTCAGAACACACATCGAACAAGGGCTCAAGTCTGGCTGACTATCTTCAAACTTCTTCTCAATTCCCCTCTTTATATTATGACCTCCTAATTCTTGTCAGTATCCTGTCTTCTCTCACTCTCTTGTCCTCCCCCAAAAATATAAGAATATGTAAGGTGTTGTGGCATGACCTTTTCAAGTAACCTTAACAACAATGCTAATCATCCGAAATGCCATTCTGATTGGGCAGTTTGGAAATCAACCGTTTCATATTGACAGAAGCATCTCAGATCTGCGGAATTTATACTTCGGGTGTGAAAAATTGACAATTTTGTTCTGTTAAAACAATAAGCAAAACATTTGTAGAATACCACATCACAAAGCCATCAAACATTCCAACAGGCGCTGGATCACCCTAGGCCACAACATGACTGTTCCTGGAGAACTATTGTCTAGTAGGTTTTCCCTCTAATCCTAATTGGCCACACATGATTCTAATATTTTTTTTGATGACAAGCTAAATCTGTTTAGTCACAACTGAAGTTGTTAAGAATACTGTAATTATTAAGAGTTGCTTGCCTATTGCCCAATCTCTTCTCCATATAACCTCCATACGACAATTTGCGAGGCCATGTCTTTCTTCAAACAGATATGATTGAATTAATATGTAGGGTTTAAAGAACTCACAAAGGTTCTTAGAGAGGAACGAAATTTAGTCTTCTGGTGCGTTGTACATTACATAAGCGCAAAGGGGAGAGAGAATAATACACAATGAACAGAGAACAAAGAACAAGAGGAATGCTTTAATTGTCAACAAATTAATGAGCAGCATGCCTTGTTAACAGCCAAGTATGAAAATGTGTGGCCATTGTGGTCAAATCTGTCCATTCTGCTTTGCTTTTGGAATAATTTCACCACCAGGAATCGATACCAGAGCTTGTAAACTCAGACAGCATTGAGGCTTGTTAAATGGTGGGTGGGAAAAGGGAGGGAAAGTTTTTGTGGAATATTTATTTAGCCACATTGGCTCTGGATTTAGGTCTATTTAGGCCTTTTTAGGGTTTCAGCAGTTCACTGGTGGAACCATAGTGTTTCTGGTTCGCTATAATAATTATTATTATTAGGGTTTCAGCAGTTCACTGGTGAAACACTATTGTTTTTGTACCAGTTCATTATTAGGGGTCCAAGCAGCGAAGCTGTGGAACCCTATAGTAATTGTTAGTTTTTTATTGTTATTAGGGGTCCAAGCAGCGAAGGTATTGTAATTGTTAGATTTTTCTTCCGCCGTTTTTCCAAGTTCACCTACTTCTGCTGGCTAACTTTTTTTGTAACTTTGCATGCTGTTAGAGGGCTATGCCAAACTAACGCACAGACATTTTGGTGTCTATAGGCCCATGCCTCTGGCACCACCATCAGGTCAAAACTGAGATTTTCCAATGCTCATAACTCTGGCTCTGATTGCCCTAGAGACATACATCAGGTATCATGATGCATGGGTAAGTGCTGAACAGGCCACAAATTTTGTGCAATCTTCCTGAAAAATGGCACAGATGATCTTCAGACCAATCCTAACAAAAGTTATGATTGATTATGGATTTTTGAAAACCGTTTGTCCGTTACAGCTAATCGAATATGGCGATGAGGCCGCCAAACAGGAAGTGAATGCGTATCTCAGCAACCGTTTGTCTCATAGTCACCAAACTTGGTACAAGGCCTGCAGTGGTCGGCACTAATCGGCCATGTGGGGACGCAATACGAGAGTCACTTTAAAGGCTCATTACTCTTAATGCAAACCAGATATTTCAACCAAACTTGGTTTGTAGCATCAGTGCATCAGGTTGTTTTACTGCAATAAATAGGAAGTTGGTAGTGCAAACCATGTGACTGCCATGGGCAGAATCAAAGACTTTAGAAATGCTTGATTGCCATCAAACTTGATCAGTATAAGCTCCTATAGGCCCCCAACAACCAGTAAAAGTATCTAACCCTGACCATAACCCTGAACCTCACCCTATCCCTGATCCTCACCAGAACCCAGATCCTGACGCTACTCATAACCTCGCACAGTAACATACAGCCAAATATGATACTCTTAAACCTAACCTAGCCAGTGCCACTGCTCTAGCCCTCAAGACCCTAGGAAACTACTTCTCTATCATGAACTTGGTACTAAGGAGCTGCTCATTGTCTTTTTAAATTAGGAATACATTAAATTAGAATTATTCTGCCTATTGCTGTTTTTTACTTGTGTCCCCCTCCTTTTTAATATTAGGTTGTTAGGGGTCCAAGCAGCGAAGCTGTGGAACCCTATTGTAATTGTTAGGTTTTTCTTCCGCCGTTTTTCCAAGTTCACCTACTTCTGCTGGCTAACATTTTTTGTAACTTTGCATGCTGTTAGAGGGCTATGCCAAACTAACGCACAGCAATTTTGGTGTCCATAGGCCCATGCCTGTGGTGCCACCATTGGGTCAAAGTTGCGATTTTTGGATCCAAAAACGTATAAAAACATCACCAATATGCATTTCAATACTTAGTAAAAGCTTTATTGACACATATGAAATGCAAATACCCCAAAATGGCCAAAACAGTCAATCTGACATTCACAGGAAACAATACGACAACTCACTAAACTGCAGGAAAACAAACTGATTTAGAAAGTAATATTTGTTTTAGTGAAAATATTTTCCTCTAAGTGGGCTCAATTGAACAAGGCATCGGGTTGTTTTGGTGCAAACAACGCACATCAATTCCACTGACGCTTGTGGAGCAATTACTCACAGTCAACACAGGTAATCTCTACCTTCAATGTGCAGCTCCCACACACTAGTCTACCTTGTGACCTTTGTCAAAACTATCCTTTGTTTTGGTGACCCGCATTTTCAAGAGCAGGAAAAAGGAGCAAACACGGAAATTATACACTGTCTATAGCATAATGCATATGGTCAATATGATCGTTAATGCCATTCACGCTAGAAAAACTCAGAAATATTTTGTTTTGCAATTTAAAAAACAACAATGTTAGAATAAAATATACACAAATTTATGAAAAGTCATGGTCTTATTGTGATAGGGGTTTCATTTCAACAAAGTTATTAAATTGCAAAATAACGGTCAGAATGACTGCCTTGGAGGTTCTAGTGTACAAAAAACGCAGTTATTCCATTATGACATGGTGTTGCTGCAAGAAAGCAAAGACCCATTATCTTTGGCACAGTGTGCTTTACTTCGTCTGGGATAAAAAGTAGCAAAATAATCAGACATACAGCATTTGTTCCTTTGTTTATATCAAGCTAGACAAGACAGTCTCAAAAGCAAACGCTGGCCCATTGGTTTTAATTCTAGAGTGCCTGATAGTGCTACTTCTTCTCACTTTGAAGTTACCCCTACCTTGCAACAGTCAATTTCTCAGGTCCGCTCAAACATTAGTTTTTTCATCTATTGGCCTAATTTCTTTTAGGAACATGCATAAATTGCTATTAATTGTCCATCATTCAAATTCAACCACGTTTTAAATCCGGGGAGAATAACAAAACACTCAACCCTAAGAAAATAGACTATATTAATGCCAGCATTGAATCGGCATGGTCAACCTAAACTTTAAAAACTTTTAGGCTGCTTATATATAGGCCTATGTAAAGGACCGAACAAGAACTTATCCTACTCAAACAATTACTTCAATAGAAACGGGCCATTAGCACAGTCCCAGGAAAGCATCTGTAGACTATTGATTTTGTTAATATGCAGTGGTGTCATCAGCTCATTAACCTGTCGGAAATGCAATAATATCAGATGCATATAGCTCCACTTTTGATGTCATTGCACCCTCTTCAAAGTATGTTGGTATTTTCTCTAGTTCATGCCAGACAAGCCTGAAACGGGAAACCAGGCCCAGGCGTTTTGAATTTTGAGTGCATCATACTGTTACTTCATCTCACTTTGAAGTTACCCCAAACATCCCACCGTCTGCACTGCCTGACCAAAAAAACATCACTGTTTGGATTTAAATAAGGTGATACTTAAATCACTTTATTACACTGTCACTGTGAATATGGGATGGTTACGTCTAATGACATAGCCTAATAGCCCATAGGATTAGGCAGCCATACATGCTAGAATCATTAGCTTTCCGTCCATCGTGCTGAAGTTACTAATCATTAATGGTAAGTAGGATTAACGTGCCCCCTTGGAAATCAAATGCCCGTCCAACAAGTTTGTTCTGGTTATGGACCTGTATTTACTCGACAGGTAAGCAGGTTAGGACTGTAACCAGCTAATAGTTTGTTTTAACCAGCAAGGTTCAGTAGATGAATGTAGCTGCCATTTAGATGTACAACAGTAGGCTGGACAGACAAAAAATTTAACTACATTTCCGGATGAAACTTATATTGTTGTGTTCGTCATGAAGGCCGGTTTCATAATATGACCTTATATTCAAGCTGCTTGCTGTAGTTTAAAATCAATCGCCAGAAAACAGGCCTAATTTTGGGGCTTTTTTCACCCTGGCTCTTCCTATCAATTCTATTGAGTGCTGTGGCACCAACTCGACTTCAGAACGCGTTCCAAACCGAACGCGTTCTTGCCAGTTGTTCTACGTCACAATGCCGTACTAGCCTATAGAGTCAATGAGCTTTCAATGCACTGCAGCTTTGCCTCAAAACATTTCCTTCAGGAAAAGTGCAAAATCTTATTAAATCCTATCTCTATATTATTTGTCTAATTACATGAATTTTAAGCCTTCATTGTAACATTTTAGTTAACCAATACAATGTTTTTTCTTTGCTTAACATATGACAGGTAATTTACATTGTCGTGTTTGTTAGTAGGTTTAGATCGAGCGTTTGGTGCGCACATTCATGTACTAACAAAACCGTATGGTCAGTCATTGCTTAGCTGCTGGCGCTCATTTTTAGATCTGAAGCAGTTGCTGCCTTAGATTATGAACCCAGTACCGGACAGCAGACAGATAAGGTGTAATACCCACCAATGGCAAGTAAGAGGAGCAAGTGAGCTCAGTGGGCTACACAGCAATACGATAATAATGGCAGTCGGCTACATTGCGATACGACATTTAATGGCATTTAACAGTAAGATGTATTAGCAATTATATATACTGACTGGGTGTGATGCACCTGTTGTGATGGTGGTATTGCTTAATGTTGCTTTTAGGGAGGGGATTAGGGTGCAATATTAGCCTGAATAGTGACATTCTGAAATGTCTTATCCATAGAAAAGTGTTGTATTTAAATTAATTACTCTGCAGGGCTGCTTGTTCACAGTGAAGATTTTGGCATGAGAAATTGGCAAATCAGGTACTACTAGTACGGTTGGCCGCTTAAGGCTAGTTAAACAAAACCTCTCCATATTGTGTTTTGCATAGACTTTCCTCACAACCGCGGGAAAAATTGGAAACGGGGGCGGGAGTTAATTACTCTGCAGGGCTGCTTGTTCACAGTGAAGATTTTGGCATGAGAAATTGGCAAATCAGGTACTACTAGTACGGTTGGCCGCTTAAGGCTAGTTAAACAAAACCTCTCCATATTGTGTTTTGCATAGACTTTCCTCACAACCGCGGGAAAAATTGGAAACGGGGGCGGGAAATTGGAAACGGTGGCTCGACGCACTCTTCACTGAAAAACTCATAAGTAGACTAATATTGAAAGTTACAGAAAAGTGTGCGCCGCCGGGAGTATTTGTTTGAGAGTGGGAGTGAGGTGGTTATGTGGAAGTGAGCGAAAATGCTATGCAGCAATGTTCTTGCTATGCTCCCTTTTTCGTGACTAAAGACCCTTGTGAGCCTGGGTATTTGTAATACACCAACAGATTACACGACACGTTATGAAAATTGCCTCACCAATTGATCCTCATCTGCGCAGATTTTTCTCTAATTGGGTAGGAAAAAATCTGAGGATTTTCATTCGTCGTCCTTATGCTGCCCTCTCTTGGAAGTATGTAGTACCTTCATTTGGAAAACGTTTCTACAATATCACTAAGTTTACAGACATCCTTACTAAACTGATAATCAGAATTGTCCTATAACATCTAACATTTGCCTTCACCATTTCAGAAATACACATTACTTAGCGATCACTGAACCTTCCTATGTTTCCCTATGGAAAAATGCTATACATGCGAACAACGCTGCCTAATTCAGATCTCTCAAATGTATATTTTCTGTTTTTTTTTTTTAAGTTGGGCTCCATTCTAATCAGGAGGATTAAATAAGATAAGACAGGCCTCCCCTTTAAATAAGATAAGACAGGCCATCGGGCTTTGCTGCCATAAAACACTAGTCACGAAAACATTTCCCCTATGGAACTCTAAGCTCCACCCATTGGTTTCCTTTTGAGTTCCATAGGGGAAATGTTGGGAGAGAGATGCCTGTCTTCAGAGGCAAATATCTCAGAATGTATATTTTTGGATTCTTTAATGTCAGACACCATTTTAACCAGGAGAACCTCCCCTTTTAAATAAGATATGACAGTCCAGCGGTCTTTCATGTCATCAAACTCTATACTAAAAATGGTCCGAAATTGCATTTTTTTTCAATACTTCCACATAACGCAAGTTTAAGCGCAATTAATACCATAAAGGACCAGATGTTTGCTTCCTGTATCAGCTGTTGTTTTTCAGTATCATCACAAAATAAACTTACAGTAATAAAATCAAAGAGGACACCTGTTTTGGTGCCATTTTGAGGAAATGGAATTTAAAGCGTCATCCAGGTCAGAAGAGGCTCAACGAAGGTTCGATTCAATTCATTTGCTATGGGCTCGCACTAACGTTCCAGCTCAGCCAGGGTTCTTTGGCTGTTCTATTGTCCAGCCTAACAACAGTTGGTCAGGGGCTAATGACTTTCAAGAGGGGATGACTACTTTGTCATTTAAATTATGCTATATGGGCTTAGGAAATATAGTGACATGCGGATATAGGGGTGTACCGATTTCGATTCTAGTTCGCAAATGTTTAGGTTACATTTCGAACTGGGAAATTTATAAGGAGTTCGCGATTCTGTGATTAAGTAACCGCACGTCATTGATTGTGGCCAGCTGTTGCCACCTCCACCATATCCATGCAACTGATTGTGTATGGTTCATGTAAAGGAGTGTAAAGTTCATGTAAAGATAATACGACAAAAATGACGGCAAGTAATTTTGTCAACCAGGGGGATTAGTACAACTCCCCACGATAAACATAATTGCAATTGGGACCCATTAGCTCGACCCTTATGTTTTTCGGCCATTTTCAATATTTGAAAAACACTTCATAAGCTAATCTTATAGCATGGAATGTCCGATATTCACGTCCTTTGACATTTGGCTACTATGGACCGATGACTTCAAAGTTTCTATAAGCCAGCCAAGTGTGGCAAAAGACATGGCCGCTATTGACCAATGAACATGTGCTTGGGTGGGGTTTTGAACATACAGCTCTGGAAAAAATTAAGAGACCACTGCACCTTTTTCTTTCCTTTCCAAAAAAGTTGGAAAGGAAGGTTTTTAGTGAGGAACAGAAGGGTTAAAATTAGGAGACCACTGCAAATTGGACGCTTCTGTTCCTCACTCAAAACTTTCCTTTTCAACTTTTTTGGAAATGAAAGAAAAAGATGCAGTGGTCTCTTAATTTTTTCCTGAGCAGTATTTGCACACTACTACCACAAGGATAATGGCATTAAAATTGCTGTTTTTTATCAGCCACACGGGGGCAATGTTGAAACAGATAAATTTGCAAGATCATGCCACGCAGAGGTTTGACATAGAGAATGATTTTTTTACTCTGACAAAGAAGACAACTTTGTCTTTCAGCTGTCACTGAGTTTGCAGGCAAGCTCAACGCCATTTCATACAAGGATCCTGTTCACTGTTTCAGTTCAAATGAACACATTCTACTAGTTAACCTATTTACAAACAATACAGTGATGTTACCTTATGTTAGCTATTTATATTATATAAGTATACATGTTGCTAAAACATTTGGCTGGTAATGATATAAGCGTTAGCTAACGCTAGGTAGCTAATGGGAAATAACATTACTGTTTGTAATACTTCCGGTAGCAGAACATTGTGACACTAAACAGGAACGATGTTACTAATTAGTACAATAGACCTAAACAGCACGACTAGGACGTGCAGTTGGCTGGTGGCCCTTGAGAGCTGAAGACGGAAAAATTGCAGAGTGGCTAGGTACAATGTGACTTAGTTTACTTGATGATTGCATGATAGCAAATCAAAATTCGAAATGTTTAGCTGATGCTCCCAGTTCCTTTGTACTGCAGTGTTTTCCACATTCACTGAAAGAGCAATAGTTCACATTTACTCATTCAAGTGTATTTCTTTATTTTTCATAATTTACACATTGTAAGGTAAAAGTGAAGACATCAAAATTATGAAATAACACACAGAATCACGTAGTAACAAAAACAAGTGTTAAACTGCTCAAAATATATTTGTTTAAAGTAGCCACCCTTTGCCTTGATGGCAGCATTGCAAACTCTTTGCATTCTCTCAAAAATCTTAATGAGGTACTCACCCGGAATGCATTTTAATTTAAAAGATGTGATGGTTAGAATTTAATTTGTGGAATTATTTTTCCTTCATATAGCGTTTGAGACAATCAGTTGTTTTGTTTCAAAGTAGGTTTGGTATATATTTGGTAATCCATACTATGACAAGAACAGCTGAAATAAGCAAAGAGATACCCCAGTAAATCATTACTTTTAGACATGAAGTTCAGGTAATCTGGAAGATTTCCAGAACTTTCTTCCATTGTGGTATCAAGTGCTAGGATGTCTCTCATGAGGACCGCCACAGGAAAGGTAGACCCAGAGTTACCTCTGCTGCAAAGGATAAGTTCATTAGAGTTAGCAGTCTCAGAAATTGGCAATTAACTGCACCTCAGATTGCAGCCCAAATGAAAGCTTGACAGCGGTCAAGTAACAGACACATCTCAATATTAACTGTTCAGATGAGACTGTGTGTATCAAGCTATTTGACCAAGAAGGACAGTGGTGTTGCTGCATCAGATAACCTGGCCTCCAAAATCACGAGACCTCAATCCAATTGAGCTGTTTTGGGATGAGTTGGACAGCAGAGTGAAAGAAATGCAGCCAACAAGTGCTTAGCATATGTGGGAACTCCTTCAAGACTGTTGGAAAAGCGTTCCAGGTGACTACCTTATAAAGCCGGTAGAAAGAATGCCAAGAGTGTCTAAAAGCTGTCATCAAGGCAAAGGGTGTCTACTTTGAAGAAACTAGGTTACTACATGATTCCATATGTGATATTTGTTTTGATGTGTTCACTATCATTCTAGAATGAGGAAAATTGTAAAGATCAAGAAATAACCTTGAATGAGTCGGTGTGTACAAATGTTTCGCTAGTACTACATTTGTTTCCGGAGATGTAGAATAAAACAAAAATGTTCATTTTACTCAAACACATACCTATGAATATTGAAACCAGAGAAACTGAAAATTTTGCAGTGGTCTCTTAATTTTTTCCAGAGCTGTATATTACCAATTCTCCAAGGGTATGCAAACTTTTGAGCACAGCTGTATATTGATAGTTATTGTATCATTGTCATTCACGAATGGCTAATAAGCTGTTAAAACGGACAGTTACAAAAGCCATACAGTTCATAGATGCTATTTGTGGTGGACTTCATAAGAAACGTTAGTCAGTTTAACACAATGCCTAATGGTGTCTAGCAAAATATTCAAACTTTGCGTGATGTTTAATGCGTGACAAAATGATCTAATGTCAAGACGCTATACCGACACTTGATAAGCATGCAGTTCCGTGGTGTAGTGTTTAAAGACACAGCTTCTCGTGGGCGACCCCGGTTTCGAATCCAATGTGGGAAACAACATTCATCACTGTCAATTCCGGGCCGGCTGAACTAGGCTTGCTGGTTCCTTTTCTGGTTATTTTGTTTTTATTCTATTTCTATTTTCTTATTCTACGTTTTAATGTTTTTATTTTGTTTTTATTCTATTTCTATTTTTCTATGTTTTACCAATAAATGATTTTTCTGTAATGCAAGTTCTGGTGCTATCAGAGGAATAACCTCTGTGTAAATGTAATGATCTGCTGATGATGGATAATGCAAGTTCTTGTGCTGCTGTTCAGACATCGATGCAGGGTATTATCTCACAAAAGGACTGACGAGTTTATCCAAGCACTGGAGCATGAGGATTGAGATACCGGGGTGGTGCAGTAAACAGTTCTGGGAACTGTAATTCATCGAGGATGAATATAAAATGCATGTACAGACATGGCATATATGTCCCCCTGGAGACAGCCAGGTAAGACATCAATGCAGAGATTATCTCACAAAGGGAATGACAGGTTCATCCTTGCGCTGGAGTGCAAGGATTGAGATACCGGGATGGAGAGTCCCTCTAGAGGGTGGTTAGAGAATTATAACAATCTGACTTTTTTATTCTATTGCTTTTTTCAATTTTTCATTGTAAAGCACATTGAATTGCTTCTGTATATGAATTGTGCTATATAAATAAAGTTGCTTGCTTGGGTCAGTCTGTTGTAAGAGGAGGGTTTTTTGAGTACTCTCACTGTAAGGTGCCTGGCTATGATTGGCTAAATTATGTTTCTCAAGTTATTTTGTGCAGGGGTGAGGTAATACTAGAGAGACACACATGCACACGACCCTAGCTCACTGACTGTAAAACAAACCCGAACCCCTAACACCAATTGTTATTATTTCCCTAAATTTAACCTTGATGTGTTGTGTTTAGACAATAAGATGTTCAATTGCTAATTGATTATTTGCAGTTTTTTTTTATTAATCACATATGGCCTTCAAAGCCAGTTAAGTCAATCTTGTGGCTGGTCAGGATAAGGGTTGCTTACTTGTGCCTCAAGCAGAAAATAGCCTTTTTACTCATGGGGGCCAACAAAATGTCCCTGCAATGTCAAATTTTGATAGAAGGGATACAGCTCATATCAAAATAGCATCACACTCCTGTCGAGCTATATATGGGTCTTCAGATAATCTTCAGAATAATGCAGTTTTGATTAAAGCAATTGCCCCCCCCCCCCGTTTTAAATCCCAGTGGCATTTATATCAGGTAAAGTGCTTAGCAGTCATACTGATATTGGCTACTGTGAGATTACACTACTCCAACGTTAGTGTAGCCAATAACATTTACAGTTAATTCTGTCCAAAGGGGTTCTACCAACTGTCGGTGATCACTTTGATCCAAAACAGTTCTCTTTCACACCACCGTTTTAAATCCCAGTGGCATTAACGTTAGCTAATTGGCATTTTACGTTATACTGCTCACCCATCACAATAAACAAAACATTTTTAATACATTTTTTAACTAGCTCCTTGCTGGGGTTAACAGATTGACAGGATAACATACTGCAACAGTAGTTAAATAGCTAGAAAGCTTAGCTATTTTGTGTATAATTCCAGAGTGAGATTATGATGGCACTTTGACATGACCCGTTTCTCTTCTAGCTGTGGCCGTTGGGCCGTGCTGATATGCTGAATCTAGCAAAGATGTTTAATGGGTCGACCACAAGAGACAACAAGAATGTGGAATCCTTTTGTCATCTATTAGTGTTTTTCATTCAGTCAAATGAAAAAACACAATTGTTTTTTTCAATGAATCAGGCAATTGAATCAGGCAATTCGTACAAAAAATAACAAAAAAATAAACAAAATGTACCACTTATTACTGTTAGGGCCATAATTCAAAGTTCAGAACCTGTGAAACTTTGATGACACAAATGCATCTTGCATACACACAAATGGAGGAAGATGGTTTAGGAGGTACAAGAGGAATCACAATTGTAGAGAGAGAACTTGGTTGCCTATAAGTTTTAAATCTACTGTTAGATGCCATATTTGACAGTAGCTCTTAAATTGTAACTGGTTGCTATGGTTAATTAAATTTGGCCAGGCAAATTAGGGTTGGGTTTGGCATCGAAAGATGTGCGTAATTGTGGAATAGAACCATGTACCTAAAATATTGTGGTGGATCTTGACGTCATGGGGTTGTTTTGCTTCCACTAGTGCTGAAGCCCCATTATGGCAAAATCTACCAAGTATCAGAAGATTTTGACCACAATATCACCATTTTGTATTGTCTGTCTGAATCACATTGAAAATCTGTGATTTTAATTAAAATAGGCAGTCTGCAGATCAAACGATCTCATGGATCAGGATTCTATATGGATGAATGTTCTATCATTCTGTCCAGTGTGATTTCCATTCTCTTAAAAAATGAATAGGGAATGGCTCAGGGCCATTACCCAAACAAGAGTACTAAAAAGTACTAAAAACAACATTGCCAATAATTTTGACACCCAGTGTTTTTGGGGAAGACATTCACCATATAAGAAATTGTAACTTTTGTTAATTCCACTAAATCTTGAAAATAATATAATTTTCCAAATTACAATAAAAATAACAATATAGCTCATTACCTGTTTATTTTATAGTATTTTCTGCCCAGTTTTGGACTGAAAATAGAAATGAGGTTAGCTTTTCATATTATTGTAGCAGTCTAAAAGCTTTTTACTTCAAAATACACGTGCTTGGAATTTTTTATATGCCTCTCAGTACCAATTTGTGGTTTTAATTTTTTCCTTCAGCTTTGTAATTACTATTCTCCACTAAGCACTAGTGGTCTGGTGCTCACAGTGGATGTTTCCAGAATATTCTCTGACAGCAAATTGCTAGTTCCAGACCGAAATGCTAAATCCAAGGTCTTTGTCACAACATTACATTTATTACTTTGTATTATTATTGTGATCATCATTTTTATTGTGATTATTTGTTTGGAAATTTGTTTCTCTCTTGAATGTAATGCAGTTAATACCATGTAAATTATTAAAATCTGGATATTACCTCCCAACTGTACTGTACCGAACTACTGTATTAGTAAACAATGCAACAATTAAGCCCCGATGTAGGAAGTGAAAGGCTTTTGACCTTTCACCATTTGGATCTGACTACTCTGACATTTGGGACTAAGGAGAATGTCTGTTTAAGCACATGTAATGCCAGCAGTCACATAGGTCAACTTTTCCCTGCCATCTGCCGTTAAGCATGTTTGGTGTTTAAATTTAGACCCAACTGCCCCTCATTATATTCAGCCCCTTGTTGAATACTTGAACCCAATATGTAATTACATGGCGTAGGTTTGTGTTTCACCCCAATGGGATATAAAATGTACTAACAAGGAGCGATAAGCAGGCAGTGAGGAGTTAGAACATGGACCATTAGAGCTATACTGTCATGTTTTTCTGAGAGGAAGGAATATGTCTGTTGTACAGACTACACGTTATGTATCTATGGATTGCAAACACAAGCCTCAAATATGCACTGTATAATGTTGAAACAAATTAGAGATACACACAACATAGAATGATTTATAGATGAACTAGAATCTATTTCTCCACTCCCTAATAGTCACGCAGGAATTTTTGCTTAATAGTTTCAGTTACCCAACCTCTTGTTACATGGCAACCGCAGGTCTCCAAAATAATCCTCCACCCATGGATTCCACAGGTGCCTCTGTGTGTGTGTGTTGATACGCGTGGCTGCACGCATATGCGTGTGAGATTGAGAGTGATTGTTTTAGGCTGTTCGCTGCACTCCCTGGGTGGCAACTCCACCTTAGATGACTGGAGCTTGTGGGGGTGGGGCCAGTATGTGGCTCTGATGTCAGTCTTCCTCATTCCGAACCCTACCCCTTTTTACTGGCCCACACACTCCAACAGGTACTTCAGGAGCTGTCAATTCACCGCTGTCATTCTGCCCTTCCCTTGCCTGCCTGTTTGTTCTGCTTTAAGTTATTTTCTATTTGCTACACACAAATTTCAACCCGCCCCTTTCCCATATCTCCCGGTGGCCTGAACTTTGGTTGCAGCAGTTAAGCGTGGAACTATTGCATGCTGCATCTGCCAGAAAATTCTTATTTATTGAGCACGACTCTCCAGTTTCACAAACCTTCTCTTTATCCATCCGCCTCTCAGTATCTCCGTCTGTCTATCCCTCAACAGGACAACGTCAACGTCTTCCTCAAGGCCTGCAGGAAGATTGGACTAAAGGAAGCACAGCTCTTTCACCCAGGGGACCTCCAAGACACTTCCACTAGAGTCAGTGTCAAGTAAGTGCTGCTAAATACGACACAAAGGATATACATATTTACATACAGACAGTTTTTTTGTATCTATTGACTGTTATGTGGCTGGAGCATCCTGTTTCATTATAAGACCATCTTCGAACAATGTTGGACTCGCCTACCTAGGAAAGAATATGCTTTGATAGATGGATACTTCCCCTTTTCCTCTGCTGTTGTGTGTCTTTAAGGGTGTGCCTGTTTATGCCTAACTGGGCTGAATTTGTGAAAGTGTTTGTGGATGACCCCAGTTTGAGTTTTAAGGGTGTGGATCGTATTCTCTAACACACGGCTCTCCATTTGATTCCTGTTTTTGAGGAGGTTGAGAAGGGGTTTATTCACATTATATTCATTCATTACTATTTACAAGGTGTGTGTCTCTGTGTGTTGTTTACTTATACGGTGAATATCCCCACAAGTGTAGTAAAACAAGGTAAATTTGACAGATAATTTGACAATCCCCACACAGAAAAAGGCTATTTCTGTCTTTTGAAGTTTAGGGTTATGGTTGTTGGGCTTACGGTTAGGGAAAATATGAATTTAAATGTGGATTAGTGGCCGATAATGAATTAGTTGTTGATGTAATATATAGTTCTTACCCTGTTCAGTGACACCAAACAGAGAAATGGAGCAGAAGTGTGGCTCAGCTGATAGTGTGATGGGTATGAACAGTAAAAAAGAAAAAAACATATGTATACCCTCACTACTGACAACCTTGCAAAACCCATCTGGAAGGGAACTCAAAATGAGAGACAGAGAGCGGGTGAACTGACACTGATCTGATAACAGCCCAACGGATGACAGAATTATCACTTTTACTTGACTAATGTCCAACTCAAGTTTGCACGGCATTGATGATAACCAAATCATCCTGGACTGTGTCACTGAAAAGCTTAATGAAATACATTGTCATGGCTCGTGTGTGTGTGTGTGTGTTAATGCATGCTGTTCCAGTGTCTAGTTTGTTCCGTTGCTCCCCTCCTGTCAGATTCCACCTGCACTCCGGGTAGAGGTGCATGCGGTATGTCGAACAACCTGTTCAGTTTTCACACAGGTGTGTCTCAGGGAGGCAGAAAGGTGCGGTGAAGTGAGGTAGTCCGTCCACTCAAACACGTTTACCATGGCAGTAGAAGCAGCACAGACAAAACCAAACAACACAAACAGCTCTCTAACAACTGTTATAAGTATGTGCCTGGCTTTCGGTAATGGTACAAAAACCATAACACAACATTTCCTGAAATTTGGTATCTTCACTATGAACATTGCATTGACAAATCAGTTAACTATCAGATTCAAATTACCTTTGACAAAATTCCATTTTGGGATAAATGTGTAGGTGTGCTTTGCTATTGATGTAGACTATTGACTTTCACAGACTGAATTGCTATGGCTTAACTGTTTAAAAAAGTGATTCATTCAAAGGTGTGTGTGTTCCAGTAATGTCGTAAAACACAAAACCACTGTCAAGTGAACCTGCAATGCCAGTAAACTGCTCTCGGTCTTTGGTGCATCACACTGCATTGTCTAATGGTCCTGCAATGCTTAAGTTGGCCACACCTTTGATAAGGTGGTGTGACGCAAGCATAGGTTAATATCATGCTGGATCCACAATGGCTGTGTGCAGAATTCTGAATACAGCCCCGTTCACAGCCATATAAAAAAGGCCATTTTCTGTTCATTGTCCTATGTGACTGCAGCTCATGTCTGGTTATGTGGCCAAACATGGCTGTACCCTTTCACACTTGGATTTGGAATGACCAGTGGCATGCCAAGTTCTATTGCACTGGCCTGGTTATATCCGTCATATGTACTGGAACACACACAAACGCACAAAATTGCTTATATAAACCATGCTGAACAACTATTGGGTCTAGGAAGCCTAATCCTTATCAGGATTGAATATGATTATTTGTAAAGAAGATACTGATAATGTAATGTATGTGTGTATAGTATACTGTTGGGTGGTAGTGGATTGTTGGAGAGACTAATTATTATTCCCTTAAGGGCAGTTAAGACAGAGTTAATACCAAGCTGAGTGCTGGTTCCCACGTGTTTCCCTTTGACCCTCCCCCCTCCAAGTTGGGGCAACACTGTTTGCTAGGCTAAATTTAGGTCCTGGAGGGTCCGCTGTTTGACATTGGATTGGAATGACGAGAGCACTCTTGGGATTCTGCAGCTTTTTTTGGTGCATATTTTCGCCTCGCTTGGCATTCTCCCCTTGATTAATCCCTTGTGTGTGCGTTAGTGTGTGTCTGCAGTGATGTGTTGGTATGTCTGTTTTCTTGTAAATGGTGAGTTGCATATTGAGGGTGAGAGGTACGTGGATGTTGTGATGCATACTGTAAATTGGAATGTCTTCCAATTATTATAGATCCATGACTCCCTGTAGCTGGTCTTCTTGGACATACAAACATGTACAGATATTTAAGGTTAAATTGTCTATAGAAGCATAATGAATACTGCCCTTGGAGAGACACAAGTATTCCTACTCAAAATCCTTTTTTCCTTAACCCCCAACTTTCCTAATTTTATATCTAATGACTAATTTATCCATCAGCCTAACCCCTGAGCAGTAATGAGTTTTTGTTTTCATGGGTATGAGCGAACATATTTCAGTATAGTGAAATCCCAATTTATATCCCTGTTTTTGCCACCCCCCTAATATTGTGATGACTACAGCAAGGGCAGGAGAGTCAAAAGATTGAGTCATTTCCTCTAAAGCTTTGCTTTTTATTATTACTCTGCTTGCTCAACCTGGAAGTATTCATCAGTACACACGTTTCAGAGGTGAATGTGTTCCCCGGGCCAACAACCACAATCGAGCTTGCCGGTACCTAGCTAGAGACAACGCATCCCTGACTAACATTCCCCCGCACACCCGGGCAGCACTGTGCCAATTCGTACCGCCCTCTGCTAGACACCTGGGCATTGGATTTGGGCATGGGATTCAAACACTTGGCCTCAATGACACAAGCAGTGTACTGCGAGACAGTGACTTACACCACTTGTGCTACTTTGGGGCCTCTGGTTATACATTTTTAGGGGATTCCAGTTAATGATTTGTGAGTCAGAGTTTCTAGTCATTTTAATGGAAGATTTGTAAGTTAACTTACTATTTATAAAAATGATTGCCTGGATTACAATAGCCAAATTCATCAATACATTTATAACTTTTAGGGGATGCGTTACCAAAAGGCATCTTGCATAATATTTTTTTACCACCAAAGATTTGGGTAAAACAATACAGTGAAGTTATTCAGAATTCTGCTATAACAAATTATCCTGAATCCTGCTACATAATATATTCATTAATGAAAACTTTACCCAAGTATTAAATACTCAAATAGATACCAGGAAGTGAGATCAGGCCATCTCAGCTGTTGTGTTCCTACAGTATGTGTCCCAGTCTCCACTCCCTCAAGCCGAGTTGACAGGTGTGCTGTTCTGCTTAGTGTCTGCGTTCTCATATAGAGGTAATTATCTCATACATCACTGCAATATTACTCCTGTTATAACTGTATATTTTATTGTGCTGTTGAGCCTGCATGGCTTGATGTACTAGGCTGTATCCTCAGTTAACCCTGGAGCCAGCATAGTGAGTTAAGAGTTGTTTGAGTCCAAATGTATTTTGTGTAAATGTATTGTCCTGTCTTAGATGTTAAAATTTTAAGATTGACAACAGTAGTTAGTTAGATCTTTTTAACAAACAGATAAGGTCCCACATAGCAGGCTCAGCGACAGTGCTGTGGGATTAATTCCCATAGGGGACCTGTATGAATAAATAATAAAATATGAATTTGACTTTGGCCATGGTTGTCTCGGATCACAGTTCACTACACAGTAGGGTCCATTGTTATGAACTGTAAAAGGAATGTTGTCTTAGCTTGAACTTTGAGCACTAGCTCTTGTTGTAATATTGGCTTTACTTTACCCCCTGCTGGCTAGTGTATACTGCTCTATTACCACGTTTTATTTAACCTGACCACTGATAACCGCACTTCTCTGTCAATTGTGCATATACCTTGGATCTAATTTACCATACATGTTGTGTAAAAGCTGTTTTGTTGAAGATTCAAACGGTAAGACATTGCCTATAAAAACGTGATTCCAAACTGCAAGGTGATGAACGGAGAAAATACTGCACAAGTACAGGCAATTAAAGTCTCATTGGGTTTTTATATTTTTTTCTTCCTTTAAGCGATGGACTTTAATTTTGGAATATCAAATAAAACAGGATTATCTTCAGGGTACATTATAATAGGGCATACCATAGCAAAACATTAAAAAAATTATATTCAAAATTAAAATGAGCATGCAGTTAAGACTAGGTACAGTAGAGCCAATCTAAAATGTTTGATTTTCAAACAAAAAAAATCTACCTAGTATTCATTTTCTAGGTCTGTGCACATTCTTAACATCAGTTACATTAATTACAGAAAAACAGCCAACACTGGTGTTCCTGAGGAGTGAACTTCCCCATTCTGTTCTAGAAGATTCCCTCACCTCAATCAACTCACCACACCCAACCTTCATGTAACCATAAAAATGCCTCAAGGTGTCATTGTGCCTTGTTGGTGATTCGTCATTGGATAAAATGATTCACTCTCTCAAATGGGCCTTATGCTCTTATTCTCACAGCTACACAATTAAATATAACATCTTATATGTACTGAAATCACTGTGGGGAATCATATATTCTAGGTTGCTGTCTTTGACTGATCAATAAGGGTCATAATCCAGGGTTTTCCCTGGCCAGGTCACAGGATGTATGAAAATCTCAAGCACTGCAAAAATATTTTTTACCTCGATTAAAAAAAAAAATCTTTTGTAGAGATAATAAAATAAAAATTAGACACTTTTTTTTCCTTATCACAATAAATGTTCTTGATACAAGTGGGGCAACACCCTTTGCAGTATTTATTTAGGGTTATGATAAATTGCATGTTTAAAATATGTTATCTTAATATGATTTGGCATGATCATGCCCCACTTGTCTAACCAAGTTGTCCTAGTGGTCAGTAGAAAAAGCCAAAGCAATAATACTTCAGTGCAACATTAAATACAGGTAAAGGCTAGCCCCTAATAGTGTCTCTCAGATTTGTTTTGAAAGAAACCTCTGGAATGTATATAGCCTGGCTATACCAGCTGTCCCCTGAAATCAGCTGATTAGGTCATAGTACAGTACAGGCCAAAAGTTTGGACACACCTTCTCATTCAATGCGTTTCCTTTATTTTCATGACTATTTACATTGTAGATTCTCACTGAAGGCATCAAAATTATGAATGAACACATGGAATTATGTACTTAACAAAAATGTGTGAAATAACTGAAAACATGTCTTATATTCTAGTTTCTTCAAAATAGCCACCCTTTGCTCTGATTACTGCTTTGCACACTCTTGGCATTCTCTTGATGAGCTTCAAGAGGTAGTCACCTGAAATGGTTTTCCAACAGGAGTTCCCACCTGCAAAGCACCCCCACACCATCACACCTCCTCCTCCATGCTTCACGGTGGGAACCAGGCATGTAGAATCCATCCGTTCACCTTTTCTGCGTCGCACAAAGACACAGCAGTTGGAACAAAAGATCTCAAATTTGGACTCATCAGACCAAAGCACAGATTTCCACTGGTCTAATGTCCATTCCTTGTGTTTCTTGGCCCAAACAAATCTCTTCCTTAGCAGTGGTTTCCTAGCAGCTACTTGACCATGAAGGCCTGATTCGCGCAGTCTCCTCT
The DNA here is from genome assembly GCA_016801175.1 of Esox masquinongy. Classification (NCBI taxonomy): domain Eukaryota; kingdom Metazoa; phylum Chordata; class Actinopteri; order Esociformes; family Esocidae; genus Esox; species Esox masquinongy. The sequence continues at coordinate 39,145 of JACXGI010003379.1, read as the reverse complement.
TAACAGTTGTTCTAGAGATGTGTCTGCTGCTAGAACTCTGTGTGGCATTCAGCTGGTCTGTAATCTGAGCTGCTGTTAACCTGCGATTTCTGAGGCTGGTGACTCGGATGAACTTATCCTCAGCAGCAGAGGTGACTCTTGGTCTTCCTTTCTTGGGGCGGTGCTCACGTGAGCCAGTTTCATTGTAGTGCTTGATGGTTTTTGCGACTGCACTTGGGCACATTCAAAGTTTTCGCAATTTTCCGGACTGACTGACCTTCATTTGTTAAAATAATGATGGCCACTCGTTTGTCTTTACTTAGCTGATTGGTTCTTGCCATAATATGAATTCTAACATTTGTCCAATAGGGCTGTCGGCTGTGTATCAACCTGACTTCTGCACAACACAACTGATGGTCCCAACCCCATTAATAAGGGAAAAAATTCCACTAATTAACCCTGACAAGGCACACCTGTGAAGTGAAAACCATTTCAGGTGACTACCTCATGAAGCTCATTGAGAGAACACCAAGGGTTTGCAGCGCTATCAAAAAAGC
>JACXGI010003379.1:17332-38509 GCA_016801175.1 Esox masquinongy | reverse complement strand
AAGTACATAATTCCATATGTGTTCATTCATAGTTTTGATGCCTTCAGTGAGAATCTACAATGTAAATAGTCATGAAAATAAAGAAAACGTATTGAATGAGAAGGTGTGTCCAAACATTTGGCCTGTACTGTATGTGACCCTACGCCTTCAGAATACTTCCAATAATTTTCCAGGCTTATAAGCTTGAAATTGCTTTACCAAAAGCATTGTTCTAATGATATTTGTTTCATGAACTCATAGGATAAACGTTAGAGCAAGCAAGTTAGCAAGTTTATTTATATAGCATGATTCATAGATAGATGCAATTCAATGTGCTTTACAAAGAAAAAGAAAAAATATTAAAATACGATAGCATAAAAACAAATACTCAAATGAAAACATCAAAACAACATCATAATAATAAAATAGAAATAGAATAAAAACGGGATAAAAGCTGTAAGGCTAAACAGTGCGGATAAGTGCTCAGTCATAGGCGTCTGAAAAGAAAAGTGTTTTTAACCTGGATTTAAAAATTAATTAATTTGGGGCATGTGTAAGATCTTCTGGTAGTTTATTCCAGTTGTGTGCAGCATAACTGCTAAACGCAGCTTGACCATGTTTAGTTTGGACTCTGGGCTCTACTAGCTGACCTGTGTTCATGGATCTAAGAGCCCTGCTCAGTTTATATACTTCAAACATATGAGAAATGTATTCGGGGCCTAAACCATTCAGTGATTTATAAACTAAAAGCACCACTTTAAAATCTATTCTGTAACTGACTGGAAGCCAGTGCAAAGATTTAAGAACCGGAGTGATGTGCTCTTCTCTTGGTCCTGGTTAACATTCTAGCAGCAGCTTTCTGAATGGGCTGCAGCTGTTTTACAGTCTTTTTGGGGAGTTCAGTTAAGAGGCCATTACAGTAGTCAACCCTACTAGAGATAAAAGCATGGATGAGCTTCTCTCTGTCTTTTTGGGACACCAAGCCCTTGATTCTGGCTATATTTTTAAGATGATAGAATGCTGTTTTGGTGACCACTTTGATGTGACTGTTAAATGTGAGGTCTATCATAACACCAAGATTACGCACTTGGTCCCTAGTTTTAGGGCCCGAGAATCCAGCTCTTTGCTAATACTAGTTCTTTTATTTTTGTTGCCAAACACAGTAATCTGTTGTATCTTGGTTTAATTGTAGACAATTTTGGTTCATCCATGTATTTATGTGCTCTATGCAGTGACATAGTGAGTCTATTGAGCTGTTGTCATACGGTTCGAGAGCCATATATATGCCATATATATTTGAGTATCATCGGCATAGCTATGGTAGTTAATGTTGTTGTTCTGTAGAATTTGGCCCAGAGGTAGCATATAGAGATTGAACAGAAGCGGTCCGAGAACTGATCCCCGGGGAACTTCGCATGTCATAGCCACCCTATCAGATTCATTATTACAAATGGTGACAAAGTAACTCCGGCCATCTAGATACAATCTGAACCAATTAAGGACTGTCCCGAAGAGTCCTACCCAATTTTTCAGCCTATCTAGAAGTGTTCTATGATCTACAGTGTCAAATGCTGCATTGAGATCTAATACAACCAGAATTGTTATTTTATCGGAATCAGTATTCAGCCGCATATCATATCATTAAAACTTATCAGGGCTGTTTCAGTACTGTGGTGAGGTCGGAAGCCTGACTGAAATTTGTCTAAGAGACCGCTTGAGGTCACAAAATTGCTGAGTTGATTGAAGACAACCTTCTCAATGATCTTGGCTATAAAAGGGAGATTTGATACAGGTCTATAGTTGTTCAATATAGATGCATCCAGTGTTCTCTTTTTTAATAGGGGCTTAATGGCAGCTGTTTTTAGAGACGTTGGGAAAATGCTTGATTGCAGAGAGCTATTAACTATTTGCTGTAGGTCCATTGTTATACAGTTAAAAACTGTTTTAAAAAAGTCTGGCAGTGTGTCGAGACAACAAATGGAAGCTTTAAGATGTTGAACTCTTTCTTCTAGGGATTTTTGATCAATTGTATTAAATTGCGACATAATAACCAAGTTATGTCTTGGTGGTTGTAGTGACGGTACAGTGTCCTTGTTAAACTGTGTAGTTCTGATGATCCGTCTAATACTTTTAATTTTTTCACTAAAGAAACATGCAAATTAATTACATTTCACAATGGACATGAGTTCTGATGCTATCTGCTTTAGGGGGTTTGTAAGCTTGTCGACAATGGCAAATAGCGTGCGGGTATTGCTGATATTCTTGTGTAATTCTGCTCTTAGAGTGGTCTTGTATACGTTTTTATGGGCAAATTGTATCTGCAGATTAAATATGGATTATTTAGTCCTGCTTGTACCTTACTTTGATGTCTGCATGTTGTTTTTCTGTTGTTTCAAGATCAAAGTCTCTCTGTCATGGCCCTTTGATTTGGCAAATTATTGACATGGGGAGTTACTTTACAGCCCCAAAACAGAATTGCACTGAGGATTCTAAGGGAGATACTGACAATAACGAACTTGAGGAGTGGCAATGTGTCACAATAGCGTTTCTATTATGTAACACTCTACTACTATTGATCAAGCTAACAGTCTGATTTTACAGGGCGGAGTGCATTTTTGTCAGACAACAATCCTTACAAATGATATGTGACAGATGATAGATATTTATGATAGATATTAACTTCTTAATTAACTAAATCATGTGGAACTGAAATGCTGCACAAATATTTACATTTCAAATTTTGTCCACCTTTTGACAAAATTTTGTCCACCTTTCAACCTCACAACTCTGGCATTGTAAACGTCATGCTCTGGCAACTGAGCTACAAAGAACTAAGTATGTTACCATAACAGTTATTTGAAATGTTAAGTACAGCATCTTATATTTGCGGCTCTGTTTATATTACATTTGTTTGTTTCTGTGTTATTATTTTTTGTCCACAATGACGAACCTAGCACCATCCTTTTTTCAGATAAGTAGCAAAGATAGACAGAAGTTGCTCTCTGTTTGTGTTTTGGATGTGTTTGCATTACAATGCTTTTTTGGTTTGGCGTTATCCCTTACAGTACCTCTCAAACTATCCATCTTCTGTGTGGCCTTCTGTAAACTGTAAAGAGATGTGATACAGATCAAGTCATGATGGTGAACAACAAATGAAGTCTTTCTTTTCTCCTTGGTTATAAGCCTGGCTGTAACTGGCGATGGGGCAGCGAAACACAAGAGCTATATCTGTGCTCTCTGGTTGGAATCAGGCAAGCCCCTCCCTGTTTGTCTGCCCGCTTGTCCTGTTACAGTGGTTGTACTGTCTGGTAAGCGTGACACCCTCCTTTAGTATTGTGTGGGTGGATGGTTATGTGTCAAATCTGATGCTCAAATAAAGCTGAAACTGATCCCAAACAGCTTTAAAAAAATCCTAACTTGCCTTGTAATTTCCTATCATCTGAATGATATTGTTTGACAAGGTGTCATGCATACAGGAACGCAGATGCGGAGTGAGAACATTCCATTCCCAGACTGAATCAATCAAGCATAAAAATGGGTGATATTTTTCACAGGTATGCTGACTATTGTGCACTGTGGTGCACACACCCATTTATTTAAGGCTTTGGTATTTTTATTTTGGCACTGTGTACTTTCCGTACAACTTGGTGTTTAGGTAGGTCTGTTCAGTGTTGAGACATCACTCATCCACTGGCAGACCTACCCATCCATTGCGTTATGCGTGTTATGCCCTTGTCTGGTCCGCAGGGCTGGGCATTGGTGGGGTGGACCAATTGGACATTTTGTTGTGAGTGTGGTGCTCCCCTCTGGGTGGGTGCTGGTTCTGCCCACATTTTTATACTACTGTGATTTGGGAGCACTGGTTAATGTTTTCTTAATCATATATCATTTTCATCCAATGCTAAAGCCTTAATTTGTCAACCATCACTATCATAAAATCTTGTTTAGGAAGGTTGTAAGTTGTTATAAAGCAGTATACTATATTCATTATAACTTAATTTCCTTCTTCTGCAGTTGAGTTTGCTTCTAAGGACAGACGGTTATATCTTCCGGCGTGTCTTGATCAGCAAGAGACGAAGACAGAGTGTATTGTTTGCTTTACAAAAGATCGCTTTGATGATGATGAGGATGTTTGAGGAGGATGGAGGATGTTTATTATGTTTATATACACTATACACAGTACATACTGTTAGCTACGCAAATCTATCTGATCCCGCGAGCTCACATTATCCACGCAGCATTTATTGTAAGCATGCAGGATCAGGCCTGTAGCCTCAGGCTTGAAGGGTGGCTCAAGGTTTTGAATGTCAAAACATTGTCACGTCAGTACTATCTTTGCCTCGCTGTTGACCGATAGAAGCATACATTGTTTCTTTCAGGACTTTCAATTAGAAAGGCTGATGCATATGATAGAGATGTTTCATTGATATCTAACCTGCCTAATGCCTCACTTTCAATGACGGAATGAGTCAATGCCTGGTGCTGTTGATAGCTCCCTGTCAGCTGATTCGGTGTTGAGACATCAGTACAGGCCTGAGGGTACAGGAGGAGAGAATAGTTGAATGTGTTTCCCTAAAAAGGGCTAGATCATTTACCGCCGTTTTTAAATTTAGTGTTAGATAACCAAGCCTTTATTTTGGCCTTACCCCTCTCCCGCCCACACGTAATGTTTTTGATTGAGACTTCATTCAAGGCTTACTAAAAAAAAGTGAAATTAATTTGTTATCACAACTCGTTTGTTGCCCTCTTAATTCCTGTAAGATGTGGAATCTGTAAAGATTGGATTACATTTTTACTTTGGTTCACCAGAGTGTTGGGGTGTCTGGATCACCCGGTAGTGAAATTACACATGCCTTTAAGACTGGCGATCCAGCAGAGTGATATCACCTTCTGTGGTGTAGGGTCAATGAACGCTGACTCCAGTAGCTAGCTTGTCTTCATCAATCAATCACATTGATGGAATTCAGAGAGATAGGTCACCACAAATAGGTCAGTTTGCGTGTGGTCTTAAGTTTGATAAGATGATTCCTAATGAAAGGAAAATATTGTTCTAAAATGTATATTGGGGTATATATTTTCCAGAGCAAACTAAAACATTCTCATACTTACAGTTACCCTCCCCTACTGAAGATATAGGACGGAAAAATACTTCATAGAATGTATAACACAAATATTAAGCTATATTAAATGTTCTTTTCATAGGAAGACATTTTTTTCATTCAATAATACAATTTCAGAAAAACTTTTTTGAAAATATTATTGCTACCCTTGTTTTTGTAACCCCTACTTTCAAGGTTCCAAATTGTTGAATGAGATTGGACCACACCTTAGGGGAGAATATTTGATAATTTCTAGATATCAATTGCCTGCCTGTTTGAAAAGTGTTGAAATAGTGCACTAGCACCATCATATAACTGAAAGAATGCAGGGCATTGTGAGATGGGATTAATTTCTCCGTCTGTCACTGGATATCATTTTAAGGCCCACTTTTCATTTTAACAATGTGTTGTTCATTGTAGTTGGCTTGCATCAGATTAAAGCAACCTGGTAAGACTCAAACATACTGAAGGAATGGTTTATTGACATTTTGATGGGATTGCACTGGAGATTTACATTAATATCAGTGGCTATTTGTTATATAAGAGTTTTTATAGCCAAGTGGTTTTAATTGATTGTATTAATTGTACACTTGACCAGTAATGGAAAGAATAAAATCCAAGACCATGCATGGTGAAAACTCTGTTGGTCTGGTCACTGAGCAAGGCAGTTAACCCAAGTAGCTTTCAGGTTGCTGCTGTAAATGAAAATCTGTTCTCAAGCAGCGTACCTGGAAAAACAACCATACTACTCAATGAAAATGTTTTATTGCCAACTATTCCTGCATCTTTTTTGATTACCATACATTCTCTATAAAGCCATGGCCCACCACCAAAACACGTGTTCTTGAGTGTTTGTGTGTTGTGCATGCATACTTAATATGTTCATTTGTGTGGTTGTTTTTGTTTGCCCGCCAGCCTTTGTGTTGTTCTGTTCCTGTGTGAGGGTGGCAGGGATGATTCCAGGGCTGGCAGTTGCCTGGATTGTGCTCTCACTTTCCAGCTCTTTCAGTGGGGGAAACAGACCTTAATATGCCCTCTACTCTATTATTGTTGTTTTCCCAGGCTGTGATAAACTGCACACACTCCTACACAAACCTCTCTCACACACCTCTCACCTTTCTTTTCTCTTTAACAGGCATCAAGAGACCAGCAGGAGACTTAAAAATGTGAGTGGAAAAGTGAAATATTTTCTTTTTGTTTTGAGGAGTTGGCTGAGATTGGCTTTGCCCACATGAGGCAAAGTGCTATAGCATTCAATAGAACAGTACAGTGGATGTAGGTCTGTTATGCTTATGTGTTTATCCATCTTTATAGAAATCTAGCTACTGTGTACAATATTTAACTACCAGACCATGTTAATAGAACTCCGAATGGACTTGCATAATGCCATACCCTTTCTAGTACTCTAAAGAATATTGAGCAATGTATTTAAATGTTTTTGCACGCTATTTGTAATGTGTCCTTAGTGTATACTGTGTTTACTGTAGTTAGATTCATGCTGCACTACTATGATACAACATATAATTACCATGTAAGTATGCAGAAAAATCAACATGAAGTGGAACTCGCATTTTGGCTTTGTGTTTGTTATTTTTTAACTTTAAAGCCCAACTGCAATTTCAGCATACCTTCCAAGAGTCTGTCATAGACATAAACACACTGTAAACAATGGAGCAAATGCATCATTCAAACATGTTTCACATGCAAATAGCGAATTGTTCTTTATATGTAGTGCTCATGGAATGACATTGTTTAAGCAAAGTTTTTAGTTTTAAAGGCCTATACTTTTAAAAAGGTTATAGGTCAAACATACGTTAACAGCAGTATATCAGAAGATTCTAGATGAGACCGGTTACACAAAAGCTTCCACTAGTTGCCACAGTAGCCAATTTGACCTTACGAGAACTCTGCTGTGTCATTACCATTCTCTACAGTAACAATACAGAAATCTAATCATGATCATTCTAACTGGCTACACTTTGTAGCCTGTTGCTAGACTGTACTGAGAGCATGTTCTTACCATGTCAATATAAAATTGTACATCCAATACATTTAAACTGTTTACTTGGTTTCCAACCGTATTTGATTTCGCCGTAAAATTGAAAGCCAGGTGAAGTCCCACCTGGGGTTCCCAACTGCGAACCCTACAAATCTGGCACTCAAGGCTGGCTCTATTTCAATCCAGGTGTTCTGTTTATTTTGTTTTCATAGCAGAGAAAAATAGCAGAAAGTATCTGTGCCCACCATTGAGATGTTGGTAATTGCTTCTGTGAAGAATCTACCAAACTTATTTTTGCAGTAACTCATGTCTTTTTTGGCTTAGGTGCTGATCACCTTGTACTGGCTGGGTAGGAAGGCACAAAGTGATCCCTTCTATGATGGGCCTAACCTAAAATTCAATGCTTTCGAAGGACTACTGGGCATAGCAGCGCTAGGCAAGGTAAATGCATAACCTTCCTGTACACTGCTCTGTAGGTTATCCCAATATTATTAAACATTTAAATATACAAAAATGCATTTCTATTCAAGTAATTTAGAAGACACTCTTGTCTAGAGCAACTTACAGTAGAGTGTGCCACCATTTTCTTTCCAGCCCCCACATACTGTGAGGAGACATGAGCATTCCAATTGTAAAGAACCTACTATTCTATCCCATTCTAATTATTTTACTATGGCTACAGTATTATCAGCCTGGTCTCAATACTGTTTGCGCTGTCTTGGCCATGTGTTCAACCATAAGAAATTGCAAGCCAAAAACAGGCTAAGGACTTACAACTATTCAAAGTACACATTCCTCACTATTCTGCTGTGGGATTTTCCATCCATTCCATTTCAATTTACTCAAATCAGGAATTTAAATTACAATTGGATCATGGACTGGTGTTTATTTTCTCATGCTTGAATTGGAATTTAATTTCATAATTTAACCTGCAGCTTTTATCTAACGCTAGCATGTAATGATTTCATTAATATCTGTAGCTAGGAATCATATAAATGAAATCCTCTTTTATACTCCCTGCCCTCCATCTCTACATCCCTCCTGGTATGTTAGCTATGTTGTTAAGGAAACCAGCTCATTGGTTGGGGGACTCCACAACACTAATACCATAGCAACTTTCAGTCATAACCAATCCAATCTCCTGATTCATCTATTTTAATCTTGTTTACTTCAGGAGCTTATAGGTCATATGTTACATGTCTGAAAGTGCGTGTGAATGATTGTGCACGCGCGTGCATTTTGTGTGCCTTTCTGTCATGATGATGTAAAATTTTAATGTTTGGTTTAAGTGCAATAACATTTACAAAGCACACTTGACCCCTGCAAGTAGGCTCCAATTCAAATGACTTAGTATGATGGTCCGTTTTGACCTGTCTCATGCGTTTATCTGTTCTGATTGAAGCTCAGTGAAGCAAAGTTAAGCCGAGCTGTTTAGCGAATTGCATAGAATAGCATTGTTTAGTGATTACGGATGTGACATTGCCTGCAGGCCATAGGGCACACAGTTTCCTATGTAGTGCACTATTTATTTTTCACCAGCGATGTGCTCAAAAGTATTGCTTTGTACAATACACTATGCTTTAGAGCACAATTTGGGCGCTGTGGCAATTCTTTCATATTGTCTGCCTGACACGTTGTTGCTTGTTTGGAAGCGGAGGCTCCAGGCCTTGTTTGTGCGCTCATGCTTAGCCATTCTTTAGACTGTAAATAGGTATCATGGTTGTCATCATCACACACAGAGCATGGCCAACTGGCCTGTGTTTACGTGACTCAGGAAACCTCTTAAGCGTTAGAGTTGCAGTCATCAGAAGCGCACGTGGGTGGTATGTGTGAGTGTTTGCACATTTGTGAGTGAGCTCGTTTATGTCTGTGCTCAGTAATTTAGGTAAATTTTGTGACTTGGGTGAATGACATGGTCAGGTTTTCGAAAAGTGCACTAGTACCACAGGTGTGCGCGTGTGTCATGGGTGTGTGTTGTCACAAACCGGTAGAGGATAACACTGTAGGAGGTACATGACTAAAACATAGGTCACACTGTCTTTCAAATTGTGTGCTGCGTTTGAGTGTGAGTGTGCTTGCTTGAGTTTGAGTGTGTGTGCTGAGTTTGAGTGTGTGTTTCTTGCAGGCACTTGAAGAATCGCCCGGCCGAAGAGCGAGCAGCAGCAGCAGCAGCTTGAGAGAAAGAGACAGTGGTTTCGGAGAAAGCTGGTGCTGTGACAGAGAGGAGAAGGAGGATATATTTCCTATACTGAGAGAAGGAGGAGGAGTTCACAGGAGAGAGGACTCCTTGGATAGCTTGGACTCCCTGGGTTCAAGACCACAAAGCAGATCCTCTGACAACATACTCAAAGGCAGCAGCAAAGGTATGGACACATAATACAACACATTTCAATCTTAATCAGACAGGACCCGAGTTGTGATCGGGTTCTTCTTTGTTATGCTTCTACATGCACACGCCTGTCAATCTCAATATCCGACCTCAATTGGATATGTGTGTCTACTTTGTTATTCTTTGCTTTGAGCTTTTGGCAGAGTATTTTTAGCCTCTTTATTTTATGTTCTTGAATGGTAGTGATATTGATTACTTGATGGTATTTGAAGGGAACTTTTTTTCTGATTATTTTGAGATTATAAATGAAATTCACACCAAGCAGGTTTTTTTAGCGAACCTGATCTTTGTTGACATTTCATAGTATGTGGAATAGTTTATTGGATCAGAGTCCCACAACGAACACAGACCTTTCACATTTTCATAATACAATATATTACTCTATCTGTTACATGTTTTTAGAGACAGTTTTAGAGACAGGCAAACTATCCATAATAAGAAACATATGCTGCCCTCTAGTGATTGATAAATACAACTGAAAGTTTTGCTCCACGACGAAACCATACTGTAGGAAGAACAGTGTTTGACCCTGTTTGTTAATTCTATTTAAGTTATTTTCAAAAGATTCAGGTTTTGGTTTGGACTGAAACGGGTTAGTAGTTTTTGGGACCTGTGAGATAGCAGGTCAGTAATTGCAGTGAGACTTGGCCCACCCTGTGAGAATCAGTCCAGTGGGACATTCCAGAGGCTTTCACACCAGCCTATAAATGAAGAAATGAATGGGTAATAGGCCTCTGCCTACTTTGCTACTGGGGTGTGTTTTAAGAGGTCAAAGGTTTAGAATGTAATATGTATGAAAATGTTACATGCAGTGCCTTTGGAAAGTATTCTGACCCCTTCAGTGTTTTTGCATTTTGTTGTGTTATAAACCTGAATTTATAATTGATTTAAAAAATTTTGCCAGACCGCGTAAGCAGAGCCGCCCAAGAAGAGCGAATTTCTCTTACTGAATGAGTGACCGAGTGAGTGACTGACTGCCTGACTACCCCTTGTTAAATAGCGTAGTGGTTAGAGACAGACTCTCACGCAGAGGACCAGTGTTCGAGCCTCTCTGCAGTCAAAGCAATTAGGATTTCCATTAGGATTTGTTCAGGATAGACAAAAACTGGCCACAACCTTCAGAAGCTACTTTATAGTAAGCCTAAAATCAAATATTTTGCGGTTATATTCCAACTATTTCTGGTGGAATTTCAAAGTACGCATCTGTGCATGCCTTTTGTGGTAACTTAATATACAGTACCTCACAACCCCTTGGGCAGTAAAAGAGGATGGGTTTCCACGATTCTCTTGTCTTTTCCCTTGATGAAAAAGTCAGTTATCGTCACCTATATTGATAGTTGTTGTATCAATGTCATTCACGAATGAAAGAAAAACAAGCGTTGTTGTGCCATGAAATGAAATAGCTTTGACAGTGTAAAGTTTGTCTTCAGTCTCGCTAGCAATTGCTCAATTCTTAAGACTATTCCAAGTAGTAAGTTTGTAGATAGGCCTACTAGTAAGCCTATTACTGGCTAATAAGCTGTTAAAATGGCCATTGGCAAAAGCCATACAGTTCATAGATGCTATTTGTGGTGGAAGTAAACTTAATAAAAAACGTTAGTCAGTTTAACACAATGCCTAATGGTGTCTAGTGAAATATTCTAACTTGGTGTGATGTTTATGCGTGACAAAATGATCTAATGTTGAGATGCGATACCGACACATGCATGCGTATAGCTTTTTGGCGTAGTGGTTAACGACACGGCCACTCACATGGGAGACCCAGGTTTGAATCCAGTGAGGGCAACAATATTTATCCCATCTAATCATGGCCCGGCGGATCTAGGCTTGTCTGGTTTCTTTTCTTGTTTTGCTACTTGAATGCAAGTTCAGTCTTTGGCTTGGCCATTCAAGGACATTCACAGACTTCAGTGTTCTCTTGGCTGTGTGCTTCATATCGTTGTCATACTGAAAGAGGAATCTTCGCTCCAATCTGAGGTCCTGTGTGCTATGGATCAGGTTTTCTACAAGGACCTCTCTGTATTGTGCTCCGTTCATTCTTACCTTAATCCTGAGCAGTTCCCTGCCTTTTTAAAAAGCATCCCTATAGCATGATGCTTCCGCCACTATGCTTCATTGTAGGGATTGTAGTAGAGTCTTGGTGTTTACAAACTTCTTCCATTTCACAATGATGGAGCCCAGTGTGCTCCCGGGAAATGCTTTAGCATTTTTTTTATAACCTTCCCCAGATCTATGCCTTGACATGTCTGGTGCCATGTCACAAGAATTTCATTGTGCAGGATGATGCTGTGTTGTTCGGTGCTTTTGACAAATAAACCTTGAGACCTGATACTTGAACTTGACATATTTTGCTATTTGCTCTGTATGAGGTCCCCCACTTCAGTGTCACAATGTCGGAGGGGTGTGCCTTTCTGAGTCATGTCTAATCATTTGAATATGCAACAGAAGGACTCCTACATTTTTAAGATATTTAGGATGATCAAAGTGTTATGGCAAAGGGTCTGAATACATATGTAAATTAGATTTCTGTTTTTCTTAAAAATTGGCATTTTTTGTAAAAACATTGTCATAACGGGGTGTTGTGCGTAGATTTACAACGACGAAAACAATTAGTGCACTGTGTACTGTTGACTACACACTTAGTCTGTCTGACTGTCATATCATGGACAACGCACTTCTGTCCAGTAGTCTGCTGACTCGTTCATGTAATTCTACCCTTTTTGCATTCCCCTGTGCTTTTTCCTGTCCTACAACATTCCCTTCATCTCCCTTTTTGATCTCCACTTTTGTTATTGTCCCTTACTACTACTTCTTTACCCCTCCACCACCCTTCTCTGTTTTTGTTGCTTCTTATTATTCTTTTTTTTAACAATATTTTTCCAGGGATGTTGATTGTCGACTATTCTCTTTTCTAGTAATGACATGGCTGCAATTGCGGTTTTGCCAGGTCAGGGATACGATACACAAACCTTTGATTTACTGGTCAGATGCGTTAGGCTACCTGCCACCCCTTTTATTCCCTGCCATCTCCAATCTGCCCTGTGCTGCTCCTCCCTTCTTCCTCCACCCCTTCCTTAGTCTCCCCCCCTTAGTTTCTCTGACCCCTCATTCCATGTCTCTTGTACCCCCCAGGTTGTGGGAGTGACGCGGAGGCAGACTCAGACTTCAGGATGGCCGGGGACAGTAACAAGGACTTGCTGCACTACCGTCGGTCGCTGGTCATCACACCGAAAACAACTACCCAGTTTAACCAGTTCCTGCCCACTAAGGACAAGCCAGCAGCCTATGTGCCAGCGCCGCTCCGCAAGAAACGGGCAGAGCGCCACGAGGACAATCGCCGGAGCTGGGCCAGTCCTATGGTCACAGAGGAGGATGGTACCTTTACAAGGTAGCAGTCAGACACACACCTGTAGCCTAAACACAATAAATAAACTCAAGTGTTTGTCCACAGGGGATGCTGACCTAGCAAATCCCTTCAGGTCTACAAAGGGTCAATGGAAGTGTAACATTTTTATTTTATCTGGTCACTGGTCTCGCAACGGTTAAATCATCCAGAGCAATTCCAATTTAATTGCGTGAGGTGATTCAGTATCCTTCTATCAATACATATATTGGGTATCATGCTAATTCATGCCACCTAGCACTTTTATAAGCTTAGTTTATAAGACAGCTCGTTTTCCTTTACTTTGAAGAAAACTTGCACTGGATTGGAAATGTAAAATATGGTTTAAATGTATGCCCTGACTCGCACCTGTCCTTACACACTCCTCTCCCTATCATCTTCATTGTCTGTCTGTTTGCTGGTTGGTTGGGTGTTTCTTATGTATTCGTGAATGATTGTGGATATGGTTGTGTGTGTGCACTGTACCATCACAACCCCCTGTTTCGATTGACCATTGAACACTGACTCCAGTGAGACCAGGCCGGAATCCTCCAATGGAAGCGCATCCCGGAGTTCCATGCCACCGGCCGGAATGCTGTGGGTTTACGAGTACGAGAGTGGCAGTGACGATGAGTCAGATGCTGAGAGGCCAGATCCTGACATTGTTCTGGATGATCTGGCTAGCCGGCGCTTCCATAGCCCCTCCCCAGCACTGCCTACCAACTTCGCCCTACCCATTAACCCTTTGGAGGCTGGGAATTCTACTAGGTTAAAAGGAAAGGGAGGAGGGGTTTCGATGGAGAGAGGAGGGACCTGGCCAATGGTCACAGTGACCACAAACACAAATGTACCACCACGGCAGAGTGTGACCTGCCTCAGGTCAGAACGCCCGATGACCGTTTGACTTGAAAGAGAGATTCAAAAGCACATTTGTTATGCCTGTCTTGACTGACGGAGTGTGTGAAAAAAATTGAATGACAACGAGAGCGTGACTGAATTTGCATGGTTTTGTAGAAATATAAATGTAGTTGCCTACTTTGGTTTTAAGTTGGAGGCTGCTTCTAACTGACTGATTTTGTCACGTCTGTTTTGGTCTTTGAAGTGTTTTTGTGTTCTTTGATTTAGTTTTTTTTGCTCGTTACTTTTGCAGTTGGTGTCTCAGTTGTCCTGATTTCATTAACTTGATTTCACTGATTTGAAACAAACTTTTTTTGCTCGTCTTTTGTTTAGATTGTTCTTTGTTTTCTAGCCTTTGCACTAGTGCCCTGAGGACATTCCAAACACAATACGCTTCTTGCTCTGCCTGTGATTGGTTGTTTGCACTTTCTGATAAAACCTTTCCACTCACCCAATTGGCTGGCCTCTCTTGAGCTGCAGCAGTGGGCCAAAAATGCAGATGTGCTCCCCCGAGCATCAGATGAGCTCAGTGAGGGCAGACCACCACTGCCCTCTCTCCGCCGACAGCCTCCTCCAACAGATGTACGATGATTCGGAGGACGAGGAAGATGAAGTTGGGTACGCAGACCCTGTCGAGGATGACCTGTACGCCCGCAAAGTGGGCCCGTTGCCCAAGGTACCCGCTGACGTGTCATATGACAGGTTCCTGCCCAAGTTCTGGTCACCTGAGGAGGATGCCCGCGTGCAGAAGATCAAACTAGGGTCTCAGAGGAGACCCTGGTACAAAAAGATCCAGGGTTTCAGGTCAGTGGACCAACTGACAGGGCTAATGTTAAAGACCACATGTGTGCGCACGTGCGCGCACACACATACATACCCACCATAACAAACATGTAATGTCATTATTGAATGCCATTGCCTTCAATTCATATGTTCAATACTATAAATGACAAATTATGTAAATGACATACTATTTAAGTACATACTATGTCAGCATTTACAAACCGCAAACATCTTGTCCTTACTCTTTCTTCAATTCGCTATTTGTAATGGCACAGCCCATGCTTATAGTAATAATTTCTAACTATTGTTATTCTTTCTATCAGTTTCCAGTTTTTATGTCTTTAACCACTGTGTCTCAGAAGATTTAGTTGAAAACCCATATTTGGTTTGGTTGGTTAATGCATATGATTCGAACCTCAGTCGTAAAGCCTTGACTTGATTAATTTGTTGGGTCTGCACTACGGTGGGGCATTGCTTTACTTTACTTTTAAACTACACCACTGTATTGATTCTAACTGTCTGACCTGTTTCTCTGTCTCTCCATTTCTCCCTAACTTTGCCCAACGGTACCTTTCCTTTCTTTTTCCTCTTACTTCCTGTTATTCCTATACCCTGCTGGCTGTAGGCGAAAGAAGTCTGGTGGCTCATCCTCAGATGAATCGGACTGTGACATCAGTCCCTGGCTCTCCTCAGCTTCTTCCCCCTCTGGCCCCTCCCCTTACTCCCACCCCCATGCACTGGAAGGCCCCACCTACACCAGCCATCCGGCTGCAAGTCAAAGGTCGATACAGCTGCTCGATTGATTGTGAAAGCACAGGCGCTCTATAGTGTTCTGGAGCATTGCCTTTAAAGGGCAGGAGATCTGATTAGATGCCCTTTCATTTACTAACAGTGATACTGTGTCAAGCTATTAACATTGCTTTAACATTCCTAGAAGAGCATTTGGTCTTGAGAGTTCTACCCTTTAAACTAAGGTAATATTGTGCTGCTTTTTGCTAATTAGATGAATTTGACACGGTTCATACTGTATGTTAAGATATTTTACTGCATTTGCCAAGCACTACTAATTTGTATTAGCTGCTACCAAATGCTGTTAAAGGCCCCCTGTTTGATACAGACCTGTTTGGAATCAAACGTTGCCTACTCGATTTTTGAAACAACTTTTCTACCTCTTTCTGCTCTCCTGTTCTACTCGCATGTAACTTATCAAACTTCTTTCCTCTGTTCTGTCTTCCTGCTGCCCTGTCCCTTTCTTCTTCTCTAGTCCACACAACACTCAGCCACCGCACACTGCCCCCTACAGTCCCCTCAAAAAACAAATTTCCAACATCCCATACTTTGAGCTCTCACCGGTGGTATTCCCCCCAGTTGACCCCACCTCAGGCCCCCGGCTGTTGAGATGCGAGAAGCATCACCTCCTGGGGCGTGAAAACCCCTTGGAGCCCCCCGACCCATTGGGCAAGTCCCTGGCGAGTATCTTCCCTGACCTGGAAAACGATGACATGTTTGCACGGCGCACCCACGCCTTCCACTCCAACACAGATCTGTTCATGCTGAAGACCCGGGTATGCAACGCAAACTCCTGGTCCGGGCAGCTCAGCGCCTCAGACCCCCAGCTCAACATCATTACCCAACCGCAAAGGCTGGGCAAGGGTGGGAAGACCGTTGTCCCAGACATTGAGCGGGATGACATCGCCTTTCGGAAAGTCAAACCACCCCAAGGTAGTCAGCGGCCGAACCCGCTGTTGGGTGCAACCGACAGCTACAGCCCAATGCTAATCCCTGAGCCGTGGGAACTTCCCGCTACGCTCCAGGCTCAGCTCCTCTGCCCCCCCTCACCTTTGACCAGGGAAGAGAAAACAGAGGTCAGGGATAACCGGGAGAAAAGAGGGGATGGTGACGAACACCCCAAAACGGATGACATGCTGTTGAGGAAGTTTGGTGTAATGCTCACTGTGGGGGTGGGGACAGTGCATATCCAAGGGCAGGCGTCATGCCCAGGTAAATTGGCAAGTCAGAAGAGCCCGTCAGTGCCAATTTCCTGTAGTGAGAGTGATCTGCAGAAGATGGTGGCAATTAGGGAAGCGAGTAGGCTGAGACACAAAAAGAGGATGATGGCCGATAGATTAGCTTTCCTGAACTCTTAGGAACTGAAATGGCCGAGAAAGGCAACAATACCAATTCAGTGCCGGTGTCGCTCAGTGCAAGTATTATATGGCACGCCAAACCTTATACCTTATAGTGTATTATGTTTGGTCAGAGCTACATAGGGCTACTATTTACAGCTCTATTCAAAAGTAATACATTACATACTGTAGGTTGTCCCTAGAGGAAGAGCATCACATCTCTGGGCTGTGAGTAGCTGGGTAGTTGTTTCTTTATTTGATCCTCATTGTGTGCAAGAGCTCATTGGTGTTGTTAAGTTCTAAGAAAACTTTTCTGTATGTGATTTCAAGTGCCCTAAATTGCATGTAGAAAATACATTGTTAAAGAGTGGTGCCTACTGGGGCCTCACGAAAGGATATTTCACTTGTCTTCATTAAACACTTTTCTCCCAAAACAAAACAGGTGCATCCTGTACTAGTTTGAAGATATTAAAAAAGACTGACATTCACTGTATTTTGAACACAAACCCAGTGGTGGAAATGTAGCAAAATTATCCCTTGAGTATTCTAGGAGGTCATTGATTAATTGTTTGATACCTCAGTTTTTGAGAAATTGAATTAATTGATTGTGATAGAATAAACAAATCACTTAGTTTAGCCAGGTTGTGGTATTTTCTGAAAAACTACATGTTATATAATTCTTAGGATTTGATCGCAACACCAAGTGAATGACCTTTCTGTAGAACTGGTACAACTGCTGCTAACCTTTTCTTGAAGTGCTATTTCCAAATACTCAACTGCATGATTTCTGTCATCAAAACCAATTGATTTACGCATATTCTTCCCTCAGAGTTAACACAAAAAAACCTGACACTGTTTTACATTTCTTGATGATATTTGCCTGTGATTTAAAAAAGACTTTGTCTAATGCTTAATAAAAAGAAGCTAAAACAGAACAATCGCTATTGTGATAGAATCCATCGGAGGTGGTTGGCAAATGGCAAAGAATGACTAATAACTGTCTTTGCCTTGGAATAACATGGTGTCCTGAACATCAGGGAGCTTCACACTGACTTGGGGAGCAGAGAGCAGAATGGGCACACTGGTGTGAAAATGGTTTGAAAATTAGTAAGATTTTTATGTATAATCAAGGGTATTGAAGCCAAGCTTACTCTTATTTATGGATGCACATAAAACATGAGGGCATGGTAGAGGCTGTCAACATTCTGTTGGGCATGGTGGCAAACAACATTTGTTCCAGTGTACAGGTTTTCTGTCACTGATCTTATTGACAAGTCACAATTTTGTAGGTGCTCACTTTAGAATTTCAGTTGTGTGGGGTTGGGGGTGTTTTATTTTAGGGGTCATTAGTATATTTTCCTCATTAGATTAGATTCAAATTTATTGTCATTGAACAAGTACAGCACAACGAAATGCAGTTAAAAAAATTTACAATCTCCTTCCTACACCAGTTAATTTTTTGTTCTGAGTCTCTGAGATGAATACTGCACTGACATTTAAATAGTTTTAAACCAGACTTGGGTTCAGAATACAATCAAATACTTTGACTGTGCTCCATTGATCTTGCCTAGCGTTACGGATCTTACAGTAAATTCTCAAAAGTGCCAACCTGTCACTTAAGGCACTGATAGGCGTGCTGTGGTAAACTCTGTGTCTGAGAGATTTTTAACAGTACTTCAACCCAGATCTGAAAATAAATGTTCAGCAGTTGAGGATGAATCATGCCACTGGTGTTGTGTGGTGAGGTCAGGCCCAGGTGCAAGATGTCCTTACACCCCCCTCCCAACAAAAACATATGGAGCGATACATACGCATATTAAGTAGATTTGTTGGCTTAAGATTGTGATAACAGAATGGAAACACAATGTAAAATAAAAATACAAAATATTTTTATGATAGAGGCCCAGCATGGGCCCACCACCCATTGCGAGGCCGGGGTGCAAACGCACACACCTCCTGCACCCCTGATAGTTACGCGCATGAATCATACTGTAATGTATTAGCCATAACATTATGACCACCTACCTAATATTGTGTAGGTCCCCATGTGCCGCCAAAGCTGCCTTGACCTGTCATGGACTCCACTAGACCTCTGAAGGTGTGCTGTGGTATCTGGCACCAAGATGTTAGCAGCAGATCCTTTAAGTCCTGTAAGTTGCGAGGTGGGGCCTCCATGGATCGGACAGGTTTGTCCAGCACATCCCACAGAGCTCGATTGGATTGAGATCTGGGGAATTTGGAGGCCAAGTCAACACCTTGAACTCGTTGTTGTGTTCTTCAAACCATTCCTGAACCATTTTTGTTTTGTGGCAGGGCGCAATATCCTGCTGAAAGAGGCCAATGCCATCAGGGAATACCGTTGCCATGAAAGGGTGCACAAGTTCTGCAACAGTGCTCAGGTAGGTACGTGTCACAGTAACATCCACATGAATGGCAGGACCCAAGGTTTCCCAGCAGAACATTGCCCAAAGCATCACACTGCCTCCGCCAGCTTGCCTCCTTTCCATAGTGCATCCTGGTGCCATGTGTTCTCCACGTAAGTGACGCACACGCACCCAGCCATCCACATGATGTAAAAGAAAATGTGATTCATCAGACCAGGCCACCTTCTTCCATTGCTCCGTGGTCCAGTTCTGATGCTCACGTACCCATTGTAGGCACTTTCGGTAGTGGACAGGGGTCAGCATGGGCACCATGACTGGTCAGCAGCTACGCAGCCCCATATGCAGCAAACTGCAATGCACTGTGTTCTGACAACTTTTTATCAGTACCAGCATTAACCTTTTCAGCAATTTGAGCTACAGTAGCTCGTCTGTTGGATCGGACCACACGGGCCACGTGCGTCAATGAGCCTTGGCTGCCCATGACCCTGTCACCGGTTCACCGGTTTTCCTTCCTTGGACCACTTTTGATAGGTCTTGACCACTGCAGACCGGGAACACCACACAAGGGCTGCAGTTCTGGAGATGCTCTGACCCAGTCGTCTAGCCATCACAATTTGGCCCTTGTCTAAGTCGCTCAGATCCTTACGTGTGCCCATTTTTCCTGCTTCTAACACATCAACTTTGAGGACAGAATGTTCACTTGCTACCTAATATATCCCACCCACTTACAGGTGCCATGATAACGAGATTATCAGTGTTATTCACTTCACCTGTCAGTGGTCATAATGTTATGGCTGATCGGTGTAAGTTTCACAGAAAACACACACGATAACCAAGATGCTGAAATTCTTCATTTCTGTGTTAGGATGAAAGTTGATGCCTGCTACTTAGATTCCATGGCAATAGATAAAACAGATTTAGTACGCACACACACAGGATGTATATACACACTTTCTCACATACATCATACTTAAATTTGCTCTGTCTGATACAAAACGGGCCATTTAAACTTCTGCCTTACACATGGAAATCTCCTGATGATGTCACTGGCGTCTCCAGTGACGACATCCTAGCTCTGGTCTCAAAGAACGGACTACTGTTGAGAAACTACAAGAACACACACTCACCTTAGGTCAAACGAAGGTAACTCAAACTGCGACACTAATGCCTTCAATTAAAAGGAATATAGAACCCCAAGAGACAGCTTGTAGTTGTACTAGCTGAGAGTGTATTCCATTGACTATGCATTGCACTAAACAAGAATGTGTTCATCCATGCTGTCAACCTTTTCCTTATCCTACTTGGATCTAACATCTCCCTAAGACAGTGGGTGAAAGTAGCCATCCCTTACCCCAGACATAAGATTAGATTAGATTCAACTTCATTGTTGTTGAACAGTACGAGTACAGTAAAACGAAATGCAGTTAGCATCTAACCAGAAGAAAATAGAAGAGGGCAGAAGAGGGAAATATACAAGTATTAAGTAGAGTGTATGTTACAAGTGGAATTTATAGATGTGCAATGTAGGCAAATACAGTGCAAAATCGCAATTCTAAATGAAAATTACAAATGGGCAAAAAATTTACAACTGTACAAGTATTAAGTATATGTATGTGCAAGTGGGAATGAATAGTTGTTCGATGAGGCAAATGCAAGTACAAAGGACCATTCTGACTGTGTAATCGAGCAAATTGAAGGTGTAAGGTAGTCTGTGCAACTGATGTGCAGGGATAGCAGATAAAAATACTTAACCACCAATACTACCTGAAACCATTAGCAGGAGTGGGAGACACCACCCAGGGGTTAAGGATCACTTCACATATTGCAGGGGAAAGACATCTGCCCTGAATGTGACCTTTCTGTATGTGTGGTTCTCTTCTCTGGTTCTCCTAGACCGCTCCAAAAGCACAACGTTGCTAGTGACGGGTGAGTTGATTATGTCGGTACCCAGGAATGTGGCATGGTTGCGTTCACACTGTGGCCTCCCGCTCCCCCCACCTCCACCCCACACAGCATCCCGCTACCTCCGTCCCTCCTCTTGCCTTTGTTTTGCTTCTCTCATTTACTAGCTCCCTTACAACAACACATTGCTGGGGTTGAATAGCGCAGGACTGAACCAAGGGGGGGGGGGGGGGGGGC
>JACXGI010003379.1:0-17232 GCA_016801175.1 Esox masquinongy | reverse complement strand
TAACAGGTGAGGTAGGAAAGCATTGATAGCAATGTGATTCAGCCATTTACAGGTAAGTAAAAATGCATTGATTGTTTTGGCTGAAGATATTTTGGAAAGTTTCTGAGTGGACAAGCTTTTGAGCATGAAAGCAAGAGATATAAATGAAGGCTGAAATATAAAGCTTTTTTTGTCTTGTTTTGTGTGATTCGACTATTGGTTCTTTTGATTACTAATGCCTCACTAAGAAATGTGAAACATTGTTTTATTTGTGCTACATTTTAGTTTTTTTGGCGTAATGAAGATAAACATTTAAATTAAAATGCAAGTTCCTTTATTATTTTATTATTTTTAGGTTTAGTTCTGAATCCCATTGATGTCTTTGCATGAATTGCACAAAAGTTAGTATTACGTAGGCATTCTGTATCACACGTTTAGATGAGCGTTTTGAGAGAGTTTCTATACACTTATTGGTGAGTTTCAGGACATCACCATGTTTCCCTTTACTTACTGTAGCTCAGGCCAGTGTGACACTGGTCCCCAAGACCTGTCTCAAAAACGTCTTCCTCTTCCCTGATGGTGCATAGGAGCAAATCAATGACAGATCTTGGAGTGGATCCAGCTGCCCTGAGGCAGGTGCGATACGAGGAGCTACAGAAGATCAGGGATATGGTCAAGAAGACTGAGGATCAATGGCAGGATGTGAGTATATGATCCTGCAACTAGCTTTGATCAGTAGTTATACTGTGACCAAATGTCATGTTAAAGAAAAATGTGTATTTGTTATTGGAGCAGAGCCTGGGATGTATTCACTATGAATGCGAACAGAAAAAAGTGGAAATGGAACTACATGCATTTTCCCAGTGGAAACTGTTTTTTGTTGCAAAACATTTTATTTTGCAAACCATGTTGGTGTGCACAAATGAACACTCCTCTGGTAGCCCCCTCTGTGTCAGTTAGCTTGGTTCCTATTTAGAACCCTGTATATGTATGTTCACATATACAGAGTTCCACACCCTACCAGGGGTCACCCACTTTCACTCCACAAGACTGCTTAGAAAAACTTCATTAATGTTATAATGATGACATAAAGTTGTTACAAGCTATGCCTGTTTTATAATCATAGTAACTAACTTGATCACCCAAGTTAGTCAGCCCAACTGTCTGCAGGTAATAACATTGTCTAGTTCATTTTTGAAATGCAGACAAAATATGTCTGTAGACAGAGGTGAAAGGAGAGCTTGTTTTGCAAAGATTCAGAGAGAAAGTATTATTGTTATTATAAGTTATTCATTATTTCTGCCTAGTATTTACATAATGCTAATAATGTTGAGTTTGAGTTGAATTAAAAGATAGTGAGGAGTAGAGAGTGACAGATAATGAGTAGAAAGAGAGGGAGAAAAAAGAGTGTAAGACCAAGTTAAAACGCTCATTACAAGACTTTATTGTGGCGCGCTTCCCTCTGGCTATGGGGCGTCCTCATTTAGGCACACCTGAAAGATTTATCACCACATAGTACTTTTTGATCTGTATCTCATTGGAGTATTTACTTAGACCTGAAAGCCAACTAAATATCTATAACACCAAGTAATTTGATCTAAAGGTAATTTCACAATATTTTCTAAGTAAATATAAATATTCTTCACAATATGTTTAAATGTACTGAAAGCCCTATTATTTTCTGTTCCTGTATTCAATTACAATGCTGTATGTCTATTAGTGATGTGATAACATGGTGAATCAGTATAGTGTACCAAGTTAGCACAGCATTTAGGTCATTCATGGGCCCCAAACACACAGGGGATGTGAGGTGGGAGGAGCTATATGCATACAAATAGGACACCTTTGAATGTAGTCTTCTTTGTCCCTCCGTCTCCTGCTCTGTATCTATGGCTAACCACTTTGACATTAGCCATCCTCGCCATCTGTCAGTAGATATACCTGTTCGTCCTGAGGTTTTTCACGTTGGTAGCTCCGAAATTGGTTTCTGACATGAGTTTCTTTTCCGCAGGACCTCACCAAGTGGAAGAACCGTCGCAAGAGTGTCAACTCTGATATTGTGAAGAAGAAAGAGGAGAGGAAGCAGATTGAGCAGACCACTGCAAGCAGCGGTCTCCAGAGATCTAGTCGGAGGTAAGAGAGGGGCAATTAATCAATATGTGAAAGCAAACTCAATGTATGATATCTTACAAGGAAAAACAAAATAATTGTGTTTCTTAATGGACTTCCCACTTGGTCCTTATCAAAAACATCTAACACTGTTCTATAGTTTTGTGCATAATGAACATGAGAGTAGGGACAGGTAAATACCCTACCTGGGTTGAGTTCATACAGGTCTGGGATTTATAAAGGTACTCTTTGAATTTGTTTTTGAATTTATTGTGTGTTTATTTGAACAAAACTATCTTGCACTGTGACAATTGCCAAGTTCATTAGCCGTCATCAAATAATAGACTATATATGTAATTAAGGCCAGGCACCATCCTCTAATGGGTTTATTTTTTTCCTTTACTCTTATAAGACTGAAACTTTACCAGTTGCAAATATTCAGAAATACAAGATATTTTTGTATTACAAGTTTTATTTAACTATTAAAATATGCAAATGAGGCTAAATGTCCTTAAATATTCACTAATTTGCATATCACGAGAATACATTTTTCAACACTACTTCAAACTAGAATGTTTTTTTGTTTTTCTATTGACACCCAATGGTCAGACTTTTACAGAACAGTTTATCAAAATATTGTTATTTCATTAAATTATTTAAAAAACAATATTCATATGTATGACAGATGCAAGTTTTGCCTATATTTACAGATAAAATGACACTTAAAATCTAAATGACACAAGATACTCAAAAAAGCCTCCGCATAAGTCTGGCTATAAGACCTAAGAACCTGTGTGTGGAATATTGTGAATGTATCTCCATTAAAGACTGAGAAAAATGGACTGGTACATGAAAAACTTGTCATTTTGAGAAAATGACTGATAAAGATAGGCTAATGCAATTAGAATGTACTTTCCAGAAATAAGGATGATGCATCTTTCAACACAAAACACCAGATCTGCAAAGGATATAGACATGTATGGATTAGTTTAATGATAAGCTCTGAAAAACAAGCTTTTGAGTGATATATAATTCAACATGGAAAGTTTTAAAAATAATGGTTAAATGTCTACATGAAACATGCTAACAATAATGAAATTTTTGCTAGGTCTAGTTGGAGTTGGGATAAAATAATATAAATCAAGTATTTATAGATCAATGGTTCTGAACTGGTCGGTTGTGACCCACATTTGGGTAGTGGTAGGTTTTGAGTGATTTATGGTGGTCTGAATAACAGAGAATATTTTTCATCAAGAAAAATTTTTTTCTAACAATTATTGACAATATAAAAGTGGGACTTTTTTATCTTGTCTAATAAAATCTACTCCTTTTGTGTCATATCCTTCCCACAAACCTGACCAGTCTTCCAGCTCTGCAGCTGAGGAAGCATCCCATAGCATGTTGCTCCCATCACCGTGTTTTGCTGTAGGGGGAGAGTATTATCCAGGTGATGAGGGATACAGTTGTGCTCAAAAGTTTGCATACCCTTGGAGAATTGGTAATATACAGCTCTGGAAAAAATTGTGACCGCTTCAAAATTAATCAGTTTCTCTGATTTTACTATTCATAGGTATGTGTTTCAGTAAAATGAACAGTTTTGTTTTATTCTATAAACTACTGACTACATTACTCCCAAATTCCAAATAAAAATATTGTCTTTTAAAGTATTTATTTGTAGAAAATAACAACTGGTCAAAATAACCCAAAAAGATGCATTGTTTTCAGACCTCAAATAATGCAAAGAAAACGAATTCATATTAATTTTTTAACAACAAAATACTAATGTTTTAACGTAGGAAGAGTTCAGAAATCAATATTTGGTGGAATAACCCTGATTTTTTTAATCACAGCTTTCATGCATCTTCGCATCCTCTCCACCAGTCTGTCACATTGCTGTTGGATGACTTTATGCCACTCCTGGCACAAAAATTCAAGTAACTCTGTTTGTTTGATGGCTTGTGACCATCTATCTTCCTCTTGATGAAATTCCAGAGGTTTTCAGTGGAGTTCAGGTCTGGAGATTGGGTTGGCTATGACAGGGTCTTGATCTGGTGGTCCTCCATCCACACCTTGATTGACCTGGCTGTGTGGCATGGAGCATTGTGCTGCTGGAAAAAACAATTCTCAGAGTTGGGGAACATTGTCAGTGCAGAAGGAAGCCAGTGTTCTTCCAGGAAAACCTTGTACTTGGCTTGATTCATGCATCCTTCACAAAGACAAATCTGCCCGATTCCAGCCTTGCTGAAGCATCCCCAGATCATCACAGATCCTCCACCAAATGTCACAGAGGGTGCGAGACACTGGCTTGTAGGCCTCTCCAGGTCTCCGTCTAACCATTAGACGACCAGGTGTTTGGCAATGCGGAAAATTTGACTCGTCAGAGAAGATGACCTTACTCCATTTCTTTACGGTCCAATCCTCATGGTCTTTTGCAAACTTCAGCCTGGCTGTTCTTTGCTTCTCATTGATGAAGGACTTTTTTCTAGCTTTGCACGACTTCAGCCCTGCCAATAGGGCTGAAGTCGCCGGCCGTGCGCTTCACCCCAGCTGCTGTTTGCTGTTCTTTTTGTAGGTCACTTGATGTTTCCACTGACACAGGCCAGGGCCAGTCGGCCACCAGGCCAGGGCCAAGTAGCCCGGCTCTCACTTGGTGCCAAGCCCTGGACTTTAGGACTTAGGGTGGGGTTTGCGGATTGATGCGTGACGTGGTGTGAATACGCGGCATGTTTTTCTATTCGAACGGCGATGTGTATCGTTTGCTTTAGGCTTTTCTTAATGGTTTTCATCCGGTCTAACAAACAGATCCCTGATAAAATAAAGAAATTTAAGCAACAGTGCAGGGAAGCAAAGACTCACGATGGAAAGAGTTGGAACAAGGTGGTACGATGCCATTGACTCAATAGAAAAACGGCGCACTGAGACCGAGACGTTGCCTGCAGACCCTATTACAACATAAAATTACCTCAGAATTCTCCCAAATCCTTCTATTAAAGGTAGATAGTTTTGATAAAATACCTATCAAACGAAATAATGAATACACTGGCTTACAGTTACGAGTGTAGGTAGAGAAGGAGCCATTTGCAGGAGTTAGAGGAAGAAATTTGTTTTATTACTCAAGTTCAAACGCCGTATTGTAAACAAACTGAGCATGGCGTTATTTATTTATTTTTTTTACTACCAGAAAAATATCGTCTTTTATTTTTCGTATCTGGAAAACTACATTGCGTTGATAGTTTACTCCTCCCTCCCCACATGGTACTAAATATATAGTGGAAACAGGAAAGTCTGGAGCTAACATTACCATAAATCACTGGTGTGACCCTGGTGCCGGGGTAAAGCACCAGTGGAAATGCGGCATTAGTTCTTAATACTGTTTATTGCCCCCTTTAGCATCAATGATAGCGTGCAGTCTTTTGTAATAGTTGTCTATGAGGCCCCAAATTCTTGCAGGTGTTATAGCTGCCCATTCGTCTTGGCAAAATGCCTCCAGGTCATGCAAAGTCTGGTCGTCTTGCATGAACCGCACATTTTAGATCTCCCCAGAGTAGCTTGATGATATTAAGGTCAGGAGACTGTGATGGCCACTCCAGAACCTTCACCTTTTTCTGGTGTAACCACTGGAGGGTCAACTTGGCCTTGTGCTTAGGGTCATTGTCGTGCTGGAAAGTCCAAGAGCGTCCCATGTGCAGCTTTCATGCAGAAGAACGCAAATTGCCTGCCAGTATTTCCTGATAACATGCTGCATTCACCTTGCCATCAATTTTCACAAGATTTCCCGTGCCTTTAGAGCTCACACACCCCCAAAACATCAGTGAGCCACCACCATGCTTCACAGTGGGGATGGTATTCTGTTCACTGTAGGACTTGTTGATCCCCCTCCAAACATAAAACTTTTGGCTGTGACCATAAAGTTCACTCCAAATTACAGTGTGCCAGAAGCTGTGAGGCGTGTGAAGGTATTGTCGGGCATATTGTAACCGGGTTTTTTTGTGGCATTGGCGCAGTAAAGGCTTCTTTCTGGCAACTTGACCTTGCTACTGAAGGAACCAAAAAATGTCCATTTACACATTCAATGATTCTTCATGATTTATTATAGACATGTATACCTATGTACTTAATTTCTATTCTTGTAGGCTGTCATTGGATTGTTTATGGTTGACAGTTGTTTCTGTAAGGAGCGAATGCAGAGACAAAAGGGTTGCTTTTATTTGCATAGCTTGCATGATCCTTGAGATAAAACCCCTGTGTCATAGGAAGAGCCCCAGGGACTGATAAGGGGTTTATTCTACAGGACTGTTTTTTTTTTCTCCTTAGGTCACTTAACCAACCCCCACTACTTGAGTTTTAGGATATAACCAGAGCGAGGGTTTGAGGAAGCTCTCTTGAATTTACCTTTCCTGCTCTTGCAAACATCTTCAATCTCCGGAGAACTTTTATCATGGATACTTGTAATGTCATTGTAATACTCTCTTTATATATTAAATTCATTTGTTACATTTATTCATTGACTATTTGGAATTAATCTATAACTGGTCAAAATCCAGTTCTACCACAGCTCATTTTTGTTCAAGTATCGTCATATTGTGCTCCTAGAAACAACCACACCGTCTTTTTCCAGAGCAGCCTGTATTTCTCCTGAGGTTACCTGTGGGTTTTTCTTTGTATCTCGAACAATTCTTCTGGCAGATTTGGCTGAAATCTTTCTTGGTCTACCTGACCTTGGCTTGGTATCTATCAAGAGATCCCTGAATTTTCCACTTCTTAATAAGTGATTGAACAGTACTGACTGGCATTTGCAAGGCTTTGGATATCTTTTTATATCCTTTTCCATCTTTCTAAAGTTCCACTACCTTTTGACAGTTATTTTCTGATCCCCATGGCTCAGTATCTTGCCTGCTCAGTGCATCCACGTGAGAGCTAACAAACTCATTGACTTGATACACAGACACTAATTGCAATTCAAAAAGCCACAGATGTGGGAAATTCACCTTTATTTGCCATTTTCACCTGTGTGTGTCACCTTGTGTGTCTGTGACAAGTCCAAACATTCAAGGGTATGTTAACTTTTGATCAGGGCCATTTGGGTGATTTCTGTTATCATTATGATTTAAAAAGGAGCCAAACACCTTTGTGATAATAAATGGCTTCATATGATCACTATCCTTAAATAAAAGACAGTTTTTTGCATGATCAGTCATATTTTCAAAGTGAATGCCACCATTTTACAATTTCTGCCAGGGTATGCAAACTTATGAGCACATCGGCACCTTGTCTTTTCCAGATGGGCAAAGGGGCTTGGCGTTCAGGCCTTATAGTTAGATTTTGGACTCATTAGACTAGAGAATATTTTTTTAAGTGCTGTTTTACCAACTCCAGACAGCATGTCATATGCGTTTTACTCAGGAGTAGCTTACGTGTTAACACTGTACCATAAAGGCCGGACTGATGGAGTGCTGCAGAGATGATTGTCCTTCTGTCAGGTTCTGCTACCTATGCAGAGAAAGTCTGAAGCTCTGTTAGAGTGGTCGTTTGGTCCTTGGTCAACTCCCAGACCAAGACCCATCTTGCATGGGTACATAGTTTGGCTGGACTGCCCGCTCTAAGAAGAGACTTGGTGGTTCCAAACTTCTTCCATTTCACAATGATTGAGCCCTCTGTGCTCCTAAAAACTTTCAATGCATTAGCAGTTTTTTTATATCCTTTCCCAGATCTATGGCTCTATACAAGTCTACAGAGTTCCTTGGACTTCATGGCTTAGTTTTTGTTCTGGCTTGCACTTTGGAGTGTGGGACCTTATATAGACAAGTGTGTGCCAATCAGTTGAATTTGCCACAGGTGGACTCTAGCCATGTTTTAGACACATCTCAGGGACGATCAAAGGACAGAAGATGCATCTAAGCTCAAGTTGGAATATCATGGAAAAGGGTCTAAATACTTATGTAGATGAGATTTCAGTTCATTATTTTCAGTACATTGGCACATATTTCTAATAACGTGTACTGTATGAGCCTTGTCATTACTGGTTATTGTGTATAAATTAATGGTAAAATTAATAAAGGTAATCAATTAAAATTCAGGCTATATCACAACAAAAAGTGGAGAAAGTGAATGGATCAGTATAATTTCTGAAGCCCCTGCAACTTTCTTTTCAATATAGTATATTTTAAATTAGCATCTTTAAGAAAAAACATTTTAGTTTGACACAGCGTAAATGTAATAAAGCAAAAACCATTTCAGAAACACTGTTCTAGAATAAGGAAAGGGCACACACTCTAATACATAATGAAATAATCCAGAGCCACACTCTTGCTGCAGTGCAAACTCTTTTTGAAAGTATCTGTTAGATTAGACACACTCAATGATAAATTCTGGCTAAATATGTGCTCAATATTTTATACAGTTACCACAGGGAAGTTGTGCCAGTCATGAGTCTACATGGAATACATCCTTACTCTTTTTCAGAATTAGAAACATGCAGTATAACCTTTTGTTGGTTGTAGGTGTTTGTTTATGTTTTAAGTATTTTCTCATCAGAATTCTCATCAGTGTTTGTAGAAATGTGTTCACTCTCACTGCAAAGCTATCCTCTTACTTTACTGACTGTACCAGCAAACACCTCTTTCAAACGTTTATGTTGTATACAACATGCTGAAAAGACTTTTGCCTAGAGTGAGAAACCTAAGACGCTGTTAGTGAATGAACAGTCTAAGTAATTGTCTCTCTGCTCCATGTTCAGTGTGAAAGTGTAATCCAACCTTGGTATGAATACTTCCTCCTCTCTACCCTCTTTGTTTTGTTTCGTCCTGTGTACCTTTCAACCTTCACTTTCCCTCCCTTAAACTTTTCACTTCTTACCCATCCTCCCATTATCTCTTAATTTTCCCCTGCGTTCCTTTTCTCTTTCTCTGTCTCCTCTCTTCCCCCTTCCCCCACCCTCCTTTCCCAACCCTCTTCTCATCAATGCGCCACAGCTCCATCGGCAGCCGCCTCAACTCCCTTGCTTCCCTGGATCAGGACGTGTTTGAAGATTCCGCTCCGGTCATCCGCACCCGTACCCTCCCTGCCAGGAGCTACACCATTGACAGCACCTACACCTCTGCTAGACACACCAGACCTACACCCTCCATCTTTTCACCCGCAAAGGAGGAGGACCCTGTCCCCGCTGATACCACAATGACCAATAGGGACATCTCAACATCCAGGGATGACATGAGTGACAGTGCTACCGATTCTGATAGCGATACCACCAGCGACACAGCCAGTGCCGGTCAAACGTCCAGCTACAACCCCCACATTCCCATCTCATCCCCCTCAGTAAAAGCCCCAAGCCTTGATCCACGGTATAAGATGGAGGACACCTCTAGCGCAACCACCGGCATCAATCGAACCTCTAACTATAACCCACAAGTTCCAACCCTGAGCCCATATGAGAAAGCTCCAAGCCCACCCCCACTGCACACCAGCGCAGTCAGGACAGAGGAGACCTCCACCTCCATTGGTCAAACCTCTAACTACACCCCTCATGTTCCATCTCTGACCCCATCAGAGAAAGCCCCAACCCCTACAGCTAAAGCGGAAGAGATGTCCAGCACTAGCACGACCACCACCCCGAGCATTCTTCCCAAAGTGAACAAGGCCAGGCGTCTGTGGGAGGGCAAGGTGGCTGAAGAAGTGACGCCCTCCATTGGTGCTGATTCATTGTACAAACAACCACCTGAACACAATTATGTGGCAATGGAGACAAAAAACATTCCTCCCGTTGTGTCTCGAGTTTCCAGCTCCCTCCCAAGGGGCTACGTGAGATCAGATAGCGCTCGGCTCACCTCCGTCATCTCGGCAAGGCCCTTCGGGAGCCAGTCCAGTCGCATCGCATCACTGCCACGTGCCTACACTGTGAGTACCATAGTATACTGTAATATTACTGTAACACGTTCCTGTTCTGACTTTGTGTGTAGTTGTTTGTTACCTCAGGACTGTTTTTTAGGACCTGTCAGGCAGAGGATTTGTGTCGTGAACTGGGTCTGACACTACTGGGTCATGTTCACTAATGGTTGTTTTGAAGATGTTTTCAACAAAATAACAGAAGTTAAAGTGTAGGTAATAGCCCCCTGTTTTACTCAACTTTCTTACATTCGGTGCATCAAAAACTAGTCATATGATTGTATTAACACAGGTTGTTTCAGTGGGGTCAGTTTTCAGTGTAGTAGTTGCTCGCACTAACTAGCCTTATCTGTTTACCTGTCGGTGAATAATGAATGAAGCTTTTTATTTGGTTAATTGGCCTTTCTCTTAGCAAAGCATATTTTAAAAGCTTTCACTTCACTTGGAAGTAACAAAGCAACAGAAGCTGAAAATCAGCTTGGCATTTTGAAATTATGGAGTTTAAGTTTAATTTTGGAGTGAAACCCAGAACAAAGATCTTGTGTAATTGCATCTAATGCTCAATTAGGTTAAAGGGGTAGATGCATTTAATTGATTGACAGATAATGAAGAAGAAGGGAATATTTGGTAGTTTGTGGGGAAAGAGGACCTTTTCAGGTAAAACTGAAAGGAGAGCAATCATTAACAAAGGAGATCCAAAGTGTATCTTAAGACATGTTCCAACAGGGGTCTACTGTTGAACAGATACATGGCAAATGTCTTCCAAACCTCTGATTGGCCCTTTTATCCTAATCCCGTATGGTCAGGAAAAAAAAAATACATCTCATGCAGGAAATACCAAAATAACCACTGTGTTCTCAGAACTAGCACCTTTATACCGTCGCCAAAAATATCAGCAAAGATTTAAATAACTAAAGATGCTGCCATTTGCAATGGGAGCATAGTGAAACCAAGTGTCCAGAACCTTAAGGAGCTGAACACTGTGTGCCCATGTTTGATTACTCAATTCACCCTGAACTCATTGTGAACAGTGTTCTAAGATCATATGTTTCATGTATGAGAAATTTAGCAAAATATTTTTAGTAAAGTCCTGGCTCTATAGGTTTCCATTGCCCATCCACTGTGCTTTGTCTTTTTCTGGGGAGTGGAAATGAAAACCTGCTGTTTCAGTTTTAAACATTTGGTGGGTTCTCTTCCATCTTTGTTATCAGCAAAAAGAATATCTCTCCATGACATTCTAGTCTAGCGAGTCAACAGACAGCACAAATGATTAGCTCACCACTTAGATAACTGGGAGACAAAGCCTACAGCTATACACTGATCAGCCATAATATTAGGACCACTGACAGGTGAAGGGAATAACACTGATAATCTCACTATCATGGCACCTGTCAGTGGGTGGGATATATTAGGCAGCAAGTGAACATTCTGTCCCCAAAGTTGATGTGTTAGAAGCAAGAAAAATGGGCAAGCATAAGGATCTGAGCGACTTTGACAAGGGCCAAATTGTGATGGCTAGATGACTGGGTCAGAGCATCTCCAAAACTGCAGCCCTTGTGGGGTGTTCCCGGTTTGAAGTGGTCAGTACCTATCAAAGTGGTCCAAGGAAGGAAAAGTGGTGAACCGGTGACAGGGTCATGGGCAGCCAAGGCTCGCTGATTCACGTGGGGAGCGAAGGCTGGCACGTGTGGTCCGACCCAACAGACGAGCTACTATATCTCAAATTGCTGAAAAAGTTAATGCTGGTACTGATAGAAAGGTGTCAGAACACAGTGTATCGCAGTTTGTTGTGTATGGGGCTGCATAGCTGCAGACCAGTCAGGGTACCCGTACTGACCCCTGTCCACTGCCGAAAGTGCCTACAATGGGCATCAGAACTGGACCACGTAGAGCAATGGAAGAAGGTGGCTTGGTCTGAAGTATCACATTTTCTTTTACTTCACGGATGGCCGGGTGCGTGTGTGTCGTTTACCTGGAGAACACATGGCACCAGGATGCACTATGGAAAGGAGGCAAGCCGGCGGAGGCAGTGTGATGCTTTGGGCAATGTTCTGCTGAGAAACCTTGGGTCCTACCATTCATGTGGATGTTACTTTGACACGTACCACCTACCTGAGCATTGTTGCAGACCATGTGCACCCTTTCATGGCAACGGTATTCCCTGATGGCATTGGCCTCTTTCAGCAGGATAATGCACACTGTATTATCCTGCAGGAATGGTTTGAGGAACACAACAACGAGTTCAAGGTGTTGACTTGACCTCCAAATTCCCCAGATCTCAATCCAATCGAGCATCTGTGGGATGTGCTGGACAAACCGGTCCGATCCATGGAGGCCATTGGAGTCCATGCCTCGAAGGGTCAGGGCTGTTTTGGTGGCAAAAGGGGGGACCTACATAGTATTAGGCAGGTGGTCATAATGTTATGGCTGATCGGTGTATGTACATACTTCACAGACCATATACATGCAACATATAGTAACAAAATACATTAACCATGTAAATATGTCTCCTCAGATGGATGACTCCTACAAACGTGTGAATGGAGAGACAGAGGTTACCAAGAAGCCTTTGGCTCCTAGTCGCTATAGCCAAATCATGACCTCTGAAGATGAGGCCCCCTCCAGCTCTCCCCACAGCAGTGGAGGGGAGGAAGAGGAGGTGGCAGAAAAGGAGAGGGGAAGGGATGTGACCCCTACCCTGGCCCCCTCTCCTGTGCCTCCTCCAGCCAGGAGTCCTTCCCCGGTCCCCCAGGCCCCAAAAGTAGCCTTCCCAGTCAGTCCTGTACCTGCAAAAGACACAAACCAGGTACGTTTTAGTTAATAGGCGCATATTCATAATGATGAACGTTATGAATATGCGAAGTTTTAGATTCTTCTTTGACATTATTGTGTTTATAATAACTTTATTTGTGTAGCGCTTTTCTAGTACAATTACACAAAGTGCTTTACACACAATAGAAATAGAAATACATTAAAATAATAATAAAACATATATAAAAACAAATATTATTTAAAAAAAATAAAGAAATTAAAAAGAATAAACAAAATATAAAATTACAATGATCAAATATTAATGAAATCTTATAAAATGAGTTTTTAGGTAAGATTTAAAAGAATGCATTGATGTAGCATCTCTGACATTCTGTGGCAGGCTGTTCCAGAATCTAGGGGCCCATATAGCAAAGGCCTGGTTCCCTTTAGTTTTCAGTCTAGACTCCGGAACAGCCAGAATACTTTTTCAGCTGATCTGAGAGGCCTAACAGTGCAGTATGAGTTTAGCATGTCACTAATGTAATCAGGTGCCAGACCATGTAGTGCCTTAAAAGTGATAAGTAGAATTGTAAAATTAACTCTGAAATTTGCCAGTAAACAATGTAGAGCTGCCACACTGGTTGTATGAGACCTTGATTTAGTCCTTGTAAGAAGTCTGGCAGTCTGGTTTGTCTCTTTATATACCTTCCTTTGTGTGTGCGTTGTGCAGGAGAGCTACGCTGACATGCGGATCAGTCTGAACCAGAAGCCCAACAGCAGCCAAGACTTTGGCTTCCGGACAGAATGGGATTCCACCGGAGTTTGTGTAACCACAATCCAACCAGGTAAACACACACAACATAGAGCAACAACTGGCAAGGGCAAATGCTGAATAACTTGTCTGATTCTAGCCACATCCCAGTGGAGCTTGGTGAATGGCCTCATAGTAATAGCTGCACTGAAATGAATGAAATGGTATACACATTTGAATGCAATGTTTGTTGTTTTTGGTATTGTGCCATTCATTCCATTTCAGCCTTGAGCACTATGACACCAGCCTCTACTAGCACTGTGGTCTCATTTCTATTTTTATGGAAATGAAACTGGCCTTTGAATGATAATTCATGCTCAGTTATATCAACAAATATATTCCCTCGTGGATGTCTGCCTTTCTAGTATCTGAATAAAGGATGCATTTCAACTGACTTCAGAAGCAAAAAGACCTGTTGTTGCTTAGTGTAAACTCTGCATTCCTTTTTTTATTACTGTTTTGTGTTAATGAAGTTCTGGACATTTTCCTTTACACTGAAGAGCAAATATCATTCCACCACTATCACTGCACCACCAGCTGGTTCATGGGTTTGATGTATTTTGTAACCTTCAATTGATTCCGTTCCAGCCATAATCATAACATTGCCCTGCAATTGCTGTCTTAGCTGGTATCAACACACAGCGATAGGCAGGTACCTTCGGAACAATTGCAGTAGAATAAACTACCCATTAATATAATTTTGTAACTGAATAGTGTTGTCCCTGTATTCATTTACAGTAGCAATGTTGGCCCACCACTGCTAGATCATTGCATCTGCTCCAAAAGATGCTTATGATGTCATTTTTTGAATAACTCATTTTAATATGGATATTAAGTTAATATTTTTGGGAAATGTGCAATTCTTTTATATACTTACCCTTTGTTATACAGATATTATGTAATTTATATTATTTAATGTCTGTATGCAAGTTGATAGAAGTTTTTAACCAGCATTAGTGCAATGACTGGAAGTTCATGGGAATGTCTACAATGCTGGAGGAATCCTAAATGAAACACTGATTTATTAGGCTCCTCAATAGCATTACAATGTCTTTAGTCCTTTTCATTGTTTTTTATTTTAGTCAGGCACTGCAAATTCTCTTCAGTTGGCGTGCCATTAGGACCCAGAAATTGTGCCTTATGTAGGGCAGCCCCTATCTGGGTCAGATCTACAGGGTCTGTCTCTCTCTAGCAGGGCTATTTGTACACATAAGAATCTCAAGTCAATCACAGTACCACTTCTAAGAGAGAAGTGCTGGAACTGCACTGCACAAAATTGAATCGCACTTTCTAGTTATATTGACAGTGATTATGCTAACCTTAACCCTCATTTCATAAAGCTTATACCATTACCTACAAGGCACATGTTTTTGCCTAATTTGCTACGGGTATACCAGGCATCTGACATACCTGCACTATGATTTCCGCTTTGCGTCGTCTGCTGTGAAAGTGCAGCCAATCTGGAAGAACTTTGAGCTCTGTATGCAGAAAGTGTTCCTTATTGCTCAGTGGTTGTGTGGCAGTGTCATGTGGATCTATGTGGAACTTGTTGTCACTCACTGCATAACATTACTGTTGTGAAAAACGTCAAAGTGCCCTTCCATTGAATCTACAAATAACAGCCGAGTTTATGTTTTAAGTTATGGATGCACCGATACCGATACCAGCATCGGGCCGATACTGGGCTCATGTACTTGTACTCATAGAAATATGCCGATACTACGTCATGGAAACATTAAGTGAAGTTCGATGGTTGTGTCGCCTCTGGACGCATGAGTAAAGAATATAGAACTCAGATTGGTAGAGCGGGACGACGGAGATGTCAGCAATGACACAAGTAGAGTGCCAGCTCTGCTAAATTGTCAAGAGGAGGAAAGAAAAAATACTAATTTAACACAAGCAATTTGGTCAAACGTCATTAGATAGAGTTCAATGAGTGTGCTAATGCTAGCAGCGCAGAACCACAACAACAGCTAACTCCAACACTGGAGAAGCGAAATAAAATGTTCAGAGACAGCCCGTGGGCAGAAAAAATTAATGAGCTGAGCATGAAAAGATGCAGTGAATCGCGCACAGTTTACTATCGCACGAGCATCAGCAGTATCAAAGTAGCTAGTGAGGTAAGAGAAAAGTAATTGGCTGTATGTGTATGCGCATGCGCACGTTTGTGTTGAACTGTCAGTAAGTGGCTGTCACATTCATATAAAGGTAGCCATCGTCTGAGCTACAACTCAAGGTAAGAAGCTAGCTAGCTAACTTTCACAATTCGATAGCCACAATGGCGTCATGCAGGCAACGTTGGAGATTCGGCAGCAACCAAAAGACCTCCGGTTTTCGTATTTTGCCTTCAAAATAAAAGCCTGTATATTGTTTATATTTTCAAAGGTATATTGTTTATATTTTCAAAGGTACTGTGTGGGGTAAAATATAAATTCAACTTATTACTAAAACTTATTACTATTTAAATAATACATTATATAAGGTAAAGAATATTATAAGGTGGAGCACATTCAGAAATAGTTAGACCTTAAGTAAGTTAACGTAGAGAACCTTTCTAATATAAAGAAACTCTGAATGATGTTAAATAAGTATTGTCAAATAATGTTAAGCTGACAAGGACGAGAGATTGATGCAAAGGGATGACGTTATTGCAGTACATACATTTTTTTTGTAGAATCACATAGAAAAATAACGTTTTGTGAGAATTGGTGGTTTGGAGATGGCAGCCTCTTGAAACTCTACAGTATGATGCTGAGGCTGTGGTGACGAATTATTTTGTGTGTGGCCAGTATGCTAAAGTTAAAAGCAGAAACAACTAATTTGTCATTGGAAATAAAAAGTTTGTATTAAAAAAATACTTTATTATCATAATGAAATGTACTGAAATTAATGTATACAGGTGCTGGTCATAAAATTAGAATATCATCAAAAAGGTGATTTATTTCTGTAATTCCATTCAAAAAGTGAAACTTGTATAATGTACACATTCATTCCACACAGACTGATATATTTCAAGTGTTTATTTCTTTTAATTTTGATTATTATAACTGACAACTAATGAAAACCCCAAATTCAGTATCTCAGAAAATTAGAATATTGTGAATATGTTCAATATTGAAGACACCTGGTGCCACACTCTAATCAGCTAATTAACTCAAAACATGTGCAAAGGCCTTTAAATGGTCTCTCAGTCTAGTTCTGTAGGCTACACAATCATGGGAAAGACTGCTGACTTGACAGCTGTCCAAACGACGACCATTGACACCTTGCACAAGGAGGGCAAGACACAAAAGGTCATTGCTAAAGAGGCTGGCTGTTCACAGAGCTCTGTGTCCAAGCACATTAATAGAGAGGCGAAGGGAAGGACAAGATGTGGTAGAAAAAAGTGTACAAGCATTAGGTATAACAGCACCCTGGAGAGGATTTTGAAACAAAACTCATTCAAAAATGTGGGGGGGATTCACAAAGAGTGGACTGCAGCTGGAGTCAGTGCTTCAAGAATCACCACGCACAGACGTATGCAAGACATGGGTTTCAGCTGTCGGATTCCTTGTGTCAAGCCACTCTTGAACAAGACACAGCGTCAGAAGCGTCTCGCCTGGGCTAAAGACAAAAAGGACTGGACTGCTGCTGAGTGGTCCAAAGTTATGTTCTCTGATTAAAGTAAATTTTGCATTTCCTTTGGAAATCAAGGTCCCAGA
>JACXGI010003378.1:5275-63182 GCA_016801175.1 Esox masquinongy | reverse complement strand
ATCAATTAACCGTCGGCAGTAGAGCTATTAAACATCGGTAGTATAGCTGTAACGGCGGGTAAAGGGGAGGAACCAGGCGGAGGCTGAGGGTTCCTGGGCAGGCAAGGGCGCTGCGGGCTCAGGCGGTGGCGGCCAGTCCTCGGCGGGATCGGGTGGCGGCGGCCAGTCCCCGGCGGGCCCGGGCGGCGACCAGTCCCCGGCGGGTTCTGGCGGCGGCGACAACAGGGCGGCAGGGGGAGCTGACGGCGGCGACCACTGGGCGGCAAGAGGTGCTGGCGATGGCGAGCACTGGACGGCAGGAGGAGCTGGCGGCGGCGACCACTGGACGGCAGGAGGAGCTGGCGGCGGCGACCACTGGACGGCAGGAGGAGCTGGCGGCGTCGGCCACTGGACGGCAGGAGGAGCTGGCGGCGTCGGCCACTGGACGGCAGGAGGAGCTGGCGGCGTCGGCCACTGGACGGCAGGAGGAGCTGGCGGCGTCGGCCACTGGACGGCAGGAGGAGCTGGCGGCGTCGGCCACTGGACAGCTGGTGTGGCTCCTCTGGACCAGCTGTCCAGTGGCCGACGGCTGGCTGCGACTCCGGGGCAGCAGGGGGCGCTGGCTGCGGCTCCTGTGCAGCAGGGGGCGCTGGCTGCGGCTCCTGGGCAGCAGGGGGCGCTGGCTGCGGCTCCTGGGCAGCAGGGGGCACTGGCTGCGGCTCCTAGGCAGCAGGGGGCACTGGGAACACCCGGCGCCTTGGGGCTCGCACCGGACACCGGAGCAAGGCGTCGGCTGCTCCAAGCTGGCCGGGGGCTCTGCCACTGGTGGTGAGAACCGGTACAGCAGATCCCTGAAGCCAGGCCAGTCCTCACTCCTCCCGACATCTGGGAAGGCTTCCACCGGCCCCACAAGAGGTGTCGCCCAATGCCTTGGAGCTGGCACTGGGCATGACTGGAGCACCTCAATCACCCCCCACGTGAGCGGCAGCGGCAAGGGCTTGTCGTCCCACCCCTCCGGGGGTGGCAGCCGAGCCTCGGGGTCCTCCGCCTGCCCCCATAGCACCCCCCCAAAAATTTATTGGGGCTAACTCACTGTGGGTTGGTGACGTCGCCTCCATCGACGTCTCCTGCGGGGTCGGTGCTGGGCTGGCCAGGTGTGCAGCAGGGGACGGTAGGGGTTCTCCTCCTCAGGCCAACCAAGAAGTTCCCCTACCGTCCATCTCTGGTGTATCTCTCGATGGTGGTTCATTCTGTCACGGTCGTGGATGTGGGACACAGGCGCAGAGAAACGAGGATAGGTGAAATCCATGTTTAATCAAAAAGAAACAAAACAAAAGCAGCAACCAGTGACGTGAGGCAGTATGTACAAGACATAAACCAAAATTAACCACACCGGGTGTGGCCAAACGCAAACATAAGTAGGATCCCCAATTGGAGGCAATGATCTACACCTGCCTCCAATTGTGGAGACCAAAATGGATAGAGGTGCCTAGAGGCACCACCTGCTGTCCTGTCCTGACTATGACCCAAGCCCAGCGCAGAGATGGCTAGGGGCATAGCCAGGACGTGACACCGGAGCAAGTGGATTTCTTGTTTTAACGGTAAATGTAATAAGACAGTGATCCGATATTCCAGGATTTTGGAGGGAAATTATTAGATCTACAATATCTATTTCTCGCGACAGGACTAAATCTAAGGTATGATTGTGGCAGTGCGTTGGACCTGAGACATGTTGGATAAAACCCATTGAGTCAATTATGGATTCAAATGCTTTTTGAAGAGGGTCATTGGACTTTTCAATATGAGTATTGAAATCGCCAAAAATTAGAATAGTATCTGCCATGACTACAAGGTTAGACAAGAATTCTGGAAACTCATTGAGGAACATTGTGTATGGCCCGGGGGGCCTGTAAACAGTAGCAATGTAAAATGATTTATCAGCCTGATTTATCAACTTTCATGAGTAAAACTTAAAAAGAATGAAAACCAGTGATGTGTTTAAGAGTATATTTATATTTACTGTCATAAATATTAGCAACACCCCCTCCTTTTCGGGATGCACGGGGGATATGATCACTAGTATAGCCAGGAGGAGAGGCCTCATTTATGGCAGAAAATTCATTAGGCTTTAGCCATGTTTCACAAAAGGCAATAACATCTAGTTTATGATCAGAGATTAATTAATTTCTATGTATTCTATGTATTCTTTTTTGTCATTTTTTTTCGTATGATGAGACCTTCAATACAAACACATTCTTGTATTTTTCGAATTAATTAACCATTTAAAACAAACTAGTTCTGTAATTCAATATGTTTTAGGATGTTATATAACGTAGGTTGATGATGACCTAGTGGATGAACTGATGTTCTGGCTGGATGGTGATGCTGCGGATGAGAATGGCCATGCTAATAGGGACGATTCGTATGCTAATGACGCCAAACGGCGTTCGGCTCTGGCAGTTATAGGGGGTAAAAAAGGCCTGGCGGTTCTAGTGTTAAATGATTTGCACATCATAGCTTTCTGTTTTTCTTTACAATTTAGCTTCCCAGCCTCCCAACTTCTCAGAAACGGGGTTGTATATGAAGTGTACAAAAATAATATATATAACAGTTCCTGTGGACAGCTGATCCTGTCACTTAATAATTTCACTCACGTTCCTGACAGAATTCTTCAGGACCAGAAAAACACACAGGAGTCCTGTCAACCTCTAATGTAGGGTGAAACTGGACATCAAGACTTAACACTGACTGGTCATTATTTTATGTGTGTGTGTGGGTAAGTGGAAAGTCAGTGTGTCTGTACCGGCTGTCTCAAAAAAATCACAGCAGGGGAGAAGTTGTTTCCTCCAGGTATATGACTATGGAGCCCTGGTGTGCTTGCATTTGTGTGCGTATTTGTGCATGTGTCTTTTTCTTTCTGCGTTGTACTGTACAGTGCGCGCCTGCTGTTACTCCCTGCAGAGTGGTAACATATGTGACACTGAAAAGGGAACTTTAATGGGTAGAGTTCAATAAACTGAAAAATGCTATGTACAAAGTGGCCATGCACCGGCTATAGACACTGCTAATCAGTTCAACAGATATCCCTTGGGAAGAGAAGTTGTAGAAGGAGCCCAGGGGATCTAATCTGAACACACAGCGTTTAACCTTTGACCTGTTTTAAATCTCCTGTGTTGCGTTGTCCACCTTCCACATTGACTATATATCCCATCGGGTCATATAAAATCCTCACTCTCCTTCAGCTGTGCCACGGTCAGCACACACACATTCACAAACACTTGAGGACTGGTTGAAAACAACAGAATCGATAGTCAGGACTGAATGCCCAATTCCAGTTTTGACCATCAGAACAGGCTGGCAAGCTTGTTTGTGAGAGGTGGCAATTGGAAACGACTCAGTGGAATTGGATTTGGGGTGAGAGAAAGAAAGAAAGCGAGAAGAGGATAATCGACCTAAACACACACAAAAACCAACCCCCTCAACATACACACACAGACACACATCAGCCATTAAGGCACCAATCAGTGTCCTTCCGGAGGAGTTAAAATGAGAGTCCCGCTGAGATTAGCTACGGTTCCATTATCTATGCATTGGTCTGAGGTGTGAAGTAGCCAAGGAGGAAAGGAGAGGAGGAGTTCAGGGAGGAAAGAGTTAACGTTAATTTAATCTTTCCACATCAATTGAGTCTCATCAAGTTGCAGAAGCATGCTCTCAGCTTCCCAAATGGAGGGTCAGAACCCTTAATGGCTTCAGTGGCTTGTCACTGGGTCTGTTTTCCTGATGGGCATCAACAGCTTTTTTTCAGCTTTAGTTGGGTGAGAACACAGAAATACAGTTAGTTTGCAATAACAGTTAGTGTGACATTGTGAAGGGCAGAGCTGTTATGAGCAGTACAAGAACCTGACCGCATCCATATTACTATTGAGATGAAAATCCCAGTGTAATGAATCATAGCTAAATGTGCTTGTGACTGGAGATGAGAGATAACACATCTTCAGATTTCATGATGCTTTAAAAACAATCACCTGCACGGCAGTATGCTGTCGAAACTCCATGGCTCTCAAAACTAGTTGTCTACATTATTAACTGACATCCAAATAAACCAAAGGTATAACAGGGTTGCTACACTACATGCAATGTGCTTAGTTAAAAAGAGATCACTGTAGATGCCTAACTAATAGCTATACAGTACCTAAAATGAAAACAATGACAGTAGAATAGATAACCACTACACTATGTGAACTATGCTATGTAAATCGAAATCGAGAGCAATATGTTTGTTGTTGGTGCAGTTCGTCCATCTCAATATAACTGTAAACATTTTTACTCCAGACTTACTATGATGTAACTATTGAAGCTTGTAGCCAGCAAAGTTTTTGACTATCCTGAACAAATCCTAATGCCTAATTTGTTTGGTCTGTGGAGAGGATCGAACTGCCTACTGTATGTTGCAGTCTGCATCTCTAACCACTACGCTATTTAACAATGGGTAGTCAGTCAGTCGGGCACCCACTCACTCAGAGAGATTCACTCTTCTGGGCTGGCTCCGCTTACAGATCAGGAACACTCTTCAGTAGGCTTGGATGTGTCAGCCACCACCATCTGCAGATTCACCAGCCAAACTACAGAGGCTATAGAGC
Organism: Esox masquinongy; assembly: GCA_016801175.1. NCBI lineage: Eukaryota > Metazoa > Chordata > Actinopteri > Esociformes > Esocidae > Esox > Esox masquinongy. The sequence continues at coordinate 58,563 of JACXGI010003378.1, read as the reverse complement.
AAGATGCAACACTGCACTTCCAAAGAGCAACACTGCACTACCAAAATGGATGACCTAAAACAACTAAGATAGCCTGCAAAGTTCTGGACAAAGTCATTGTTGGCAGATTAGACAAAGATTAACTTGTACTACAGTGATTGAAAGTGTAGAGGAAAAAAAGGAACTCACATACCACTTCTGTGAACAAAGGGTTGTTCACTTGTCTTCATTGAATGAACTTCTGACAGCATCAGCAGGATGAATACTGAAAATGTCTTGTATGCTTGGATACAACCAGTACCCTTAAAGTATTTGGATGGTGCATTCAGCAGGACTCTGACCCAAAACACATAGCAACACGCTACCAAGGAGTTTTTCATGGCCAAACAGTATACAGTTCTGGAATGGCCAAATCAATCACCAGCTTTGTATTCAATTGAACATGGCTTTCACATGCTGAGGACAACAATGAAAGCAAAAACCATCAAAACAAGCAAGAAGTGAGGACTACTATAGTACAGGCCTAGCAGAGCATCACAATGGAGACATCAACCATCTGTTGAGGCCACAGACTTCAAGCAATCATTGCATGCAACAATATGGAATCAAGTATACAGCATGATTACTTTATTTTATAAAAATTATAATCTGTCCAAATACCTTTGACACCCTAAAATGGGTAGACAAACAATTTACAGAAAATTATTATATATTATTTATATATTATTATTCATATTTTTTTATTCATCTCTTGTTATTATTTATTTTTATTCATATCACTGTCTGTACATCCCTTGAGATATTATTTTCAATTTTTATTTACATCTGCACTTTTGAAAAGTTTCAAAAACTTATAATTTTACTATCACTCTACACCTATTGTTAATGAAGCCTGTGACAAATATATTTATTTGTACTGACCTTGTCTGTAGAATGTGTACAGGGTAAGGAAACCAATTTGTTAACCAATATGAAACCCCATTTTATTTTGTGTGAACTATCCCTTAAACCCTCCAAATGAGTTTGCCCTTCATTCTGGATTTCTGCTAAACTAATATAGACTGCTTACAGAGAATGCTGAAATTGCCATACCAAGCAGTTAATTTTGCCTGCTTTCAATGGTGTAGCTTATGATGTGATGATTGAAACGAGTTCCAACGCACTGCTCAGGATTCAAAACACTATTGATTCAACATAATGTTCCGATGCTTGTTTCAAAGTGGCAATAGCATGTGACAAATGATATTCAAAGCCTTGTGTGATCGTATGTGCTTTCCAAAGGTTGTTGCAAAATGCCAAAGTGCATTTTAACACCAACCTCTGCTGGACACCTTATTTAACCTATTTAGGTAAAAAGGTGTTTAATATTTGTTACATCAGTGGTTGTGCAGAAGGTAGTGTCAGGGAATTATAGATGGTAAAATATAGTGGCACGAGATTGAATACTGCTAGTTTAGAAAACGTTTTTTTTTAAATTGTGTACTATGACATGCCTTCATCAACTAAAATATTATTACTTAAGTACAGAAACAACTTTAAAAAAATAGCTGGAAATGCAAACAGATGAAGGTGTAATCCTGAATTCTAACTTGTTTCACTTGTTCTAACTTGTTTAACTTGTCAATGTAAAGGCGCACACAACTTGTCATGAAGGCGCACACAACCCAACACAAAGGATGTCTATACAAACATTAAACATGGAATTCATTTCTGATCAGCAAATGGCACAACTGTGCACTGTGTTTAAAAGCCTTGAGAAAATAAATCATTTATTGACGAAAGCCTCAAAGGTTTCAGAAAGCTTGTTGGCTATTTGTATGTGCAGCTACACTACCGTTCAAAAGTTTGGGGTCACTTAGAAATGTCCTTCCAAGAAAAACATACACAAAATGAGTTTGAATAGGAAAATTATTAAAATAGGAATATAGCAAAATAAAGAGCAAATATAGACATTCACAAGTTTAGAATAATGATTTTTAATTGAAATAATAATTGTGTCCTTCAAACTTTGCTTTTGTCAAATAACTCTCCATTTGCAGCAATTACAGCCTTGCAGACTTTTGGCATTATAGTTTCACAGAAAAAGAACTAGCGTATATATACAGAATTACTGTATATACACCACCGTTCAAAAGTGTAAAGCAACTGTCATCAGCAACTGTGTGTTCGATTACAAGCTCAAAATGTCTAGAAACAAAGAACTTTCTTCTGAACCTCATCAGTCTAATCTTGTTCTGAGAAATGAAGGCAATTCCAAGCGAAGTGAAGATTGCTGGGTACTACTCCCTTCACAGAACAGCGCAAACTGGCTCTAACCAGCATAGAAAGAAGAGTGGGAGGCCCCGGTGCACAACTGAGCAAGAGGACAAACAGATGAGTGTCTGTTTGAGAAACAGACATTCTCGCAGGTCCTCAACTGGCAGCTTCATTGGATAGTACCCGCAACACACCAGTCTCAACGTCAACAGTGAACAGGTGACTCTGGGATCCTGGCCTTCTAGGTAGAATTGCAAAGAAAAAGACATATCATAAAAAGAAAAGATTAAGGCAAAAGAACAGAGATACTGGACAGAGGAAGATTGGAAAAAGTGTTAAGGACAAACAAATCTAAGTTTGAGGTGTTTCGATCACAAATAGGAACATTTGTTTGACGCAGACCAAATTAAAAAATGCTGGAGTGCTTGACACTATCTGTCCAGTACAATGGAGGCAATGTGATGGTCTGGGGGTGCATTGGTGGTGGTAAAGTATTGAGATGTGTACAAGGTAAAAGGGATCTTGAAGAAGGAAAGCCATCACTCCATATTGCAACAACATGCCATACCCTGTGGACGGGGTTTGATGGGAGCCAATTTCCTCCTACAACAGGACAATGACCCAAAGCACAGCTCCAAACTATACATTAACTATTTTCTGTAGGGAAGAAGCAGTCAGCTGGTATTCTGTCTATGGTGAAAGGGCCAGCACAGTCAACGGATCTCAACCCTGTTTAACATATGTTACATAAGAAGTGCCCATCAAGCCAATCTAACTTGTGGGAGGTGGTTCAGGAAGCATAGGGTGAAATCTCTTCAGATTACCTCAACAAATTGACTTCTAGAATGCCAAAGGTCTGCAAAGCTGTAATTGATGCAAATGGAGGATTCTTTGATAAAAGCAATTTTGAAGGACACAATGATTTTTCAATTAAAAATAATTGGTTCTAACATTGTCAATGACTGTATTTGCTATTTTGCTATATTTCCTATTCAAACGCATTTCATGTATGTTTTCATGGAAAACAAGGACATTTCTAAGTGACCCCAAACATTTGAACGGTCGTGTACATTTGTTAAAGTACTGAGAGACAATTACAATTTTGCAATTTGGGTGAAACTTTCCCTTTAAAAATCTGCCTGTCTGGGTTAACCACTACAACACACTCACATGGATTGACCTTCGTAAACACAGCAATAAAAGACTGGTAGATTTATTATAACAAGCCGATAATAACCTGCCTCTGCTGATTTCGGTTGTAATGTTTATCTCGAACACACGCTCTCTCTATCTCTTTCACACACACGCAAAGATGAAAAGGCTTTTTCTAAGGACACAGACATAAATGCATTTGCAGTAATGAATTAGAACACACACTGCGCTATACAGCCAGTCAAGACTTATGACTGAGTAACATGCAATAACGTGGTTGAGACACAAGACACACTGTGACTGGTATAAAACAAGAAAAAGGGCAAGGTAAGAAAAAGTAAAATTTACTACTAAGCAAAGCATTTGATCAGTATTTACATAAAAACTATGCAATTATTATTTTCATAAATGTGTATTGTATACAAAAAACATTTAATGCAAGAATAAAAACTGTGTAAACTGCACCAAAAGGCATGTTTTGGTAGAAGTGATAACTGTTTTGTTCATCAAGGAGGTATCTCATTTTCTGTAAAATTATTTATCCAAGAAATCATGGCGCAAACTCTTTTTGCAAATTTTGATAGGATTACATAGATTAAAGATTTTGTGTAATAATTCCATGATGAATTAGAAAATAGCATATTTTTTATGCTTTGAGTTACAGAATAAAAAAGTCTTGATAAACTTCACAGAGTGGTAAAAGTGCAAGTTAATGAGCTTAATACGCTTTTTCGAATAAATACCATTGTTACATATTACGCATCCTACAGTAAGTGCGTACATCTTCAGATAGTTAGGTGGGACAACCACACAACTCAAAAATTGTAAGTGCATATTACTTGTGAAATGAAGCTATTAGCAAAGATTATTTTTAGAAACTGGTTCCACTGTTGGGGTGCCAGGATGAAGAAAAGCCTTGGGTTGAGTGAGTGCTAACAATCATTTGGGGCGGGAAGGCGAATACTTCAGAGGTGGCAGTACAAATAGCTCTGTCAGGGATGTACAGTTTGAGCGAAGACTGAATGTAGGAAGGGACAGTTTGTAGTAGATGGGAGCTTCAACGGGAAGCCAGTGGAGTGTGTGATGCAAAGAGACATGGAAAAACTGGCAGACATCTCTACTTGGATGTCGGCCCACCACCTGGAACTCAAGTTTGACCATTCCTCTAGGGGAAAGCCTGTCCACTCCAAGATCTCTCTATCACAAAAACACTTGGTGTGACCCTGGACAAAGCTGTGTGGCTTCTGCATGGTCGGGCCCTACAAAATTTGTAGAGTATGAACTTAAGTAACACAGGAATCAAGTCGCATGTCATCTAATGTCTGGCCTAATGCAACTCACTGTTTGTAATGCTTTTTGCTTGCGCCATTAAACTCCTGCAAATTGTCTACAAGCCCGGCTGGTGATCAACCATTCAAAGTCATCAAGTGTCATATTTTAGTGACGTGATGATCGATAATTGGCTGTCATTTCAATTATGTAAATGCCTGGATCAGAGTGGGCACATTTGTCCATTAGTAGAGTTAGAATATGGCAAGGAAACCAGTCAATCTTCAGATTTTTCTCCAGCGCATACAACTCTCCTTTCAACAACTTCTCAACTTCCCCTTGGGGAGGAACATGTGGTCAACCCATTCCTCCCCATAAGGCATCACAAAAATAATACTACTACTAATAAGTGGAATTCATCTTCTACAGCACCTTTCAGTAAATCTGAAGTGAAAATTCTTAGGGGTCCTTCATTTTCTCTCTGAAGATCAGCGGAAGCACAGTTCCCTTCTAAGTATACACCTTCTGTGGTCTGGATTCCCAACTCAATCAAAAGCATTATCTAGATTGGAAGGAGAAAAGGTTGCCCCTTGCTATCTGGAGCAGGAATTACATTGGTCAAAGTGCACCTTTATTAGATGCATGCCGTAAATATAAGGATTTCTTACATAGCCTATTACCTGAAGATAATCTGACGGTTTTCAAAGGGAGGCTGTAGTTCCCCCAGCAGATCAAAGACGGCAAAAGTCCCTTTAAGGTATAAATTCCCTATGGTATGGATTCCCACCTCTCTCCATTGATCAAAAGAAATACTTCAAAATACAGATTGTGCTATTAATAAAAGCATGGGGCAGCAGGTAGCCAAGTGGTTAGAGTGGCTGACCAGTAATAGGAAGGTTTCAAGATCGACTCTGCCTAAAAATTTTGTACCTGAGCAAGGCAATAAACTGTAATTGCTCTCATGTTGTTTTTGGTCAACTTACAATTAAGGAAAACAGAGCAAACTTCATTCGCATGGGAGTATGACTGTAATGCATGGGAAGAGAAAACACAATTAAGTGATTCCAGAGCCGGATTATGGACTGGGCCCAACGCGATGGCCATTAATGTTCCGACGCCCCTGGGACAATCTACTGTCAATGCAACATGTAGATAGATAGACCAATAGTGCTTGAATATGTGGATGTTTCTGCCCATCAAGTGCCCCCTGACTACCAGGGCTACACCTAAACCCATACCAGGGCCCTTCCACAACCCATAACAGGGCCCATCCGCTCAACCCATTCCAGACTAGGGCCACCAGCTCCATCTCAATTCGTACCAGGATTCCTCCACAAGTCGTACTAAGGTCCCTCCTCCACAACCAATACCAGGGTCCCTCCACATGTAAGACCAGGGCTGAGAGCTACCAGTATGTTATATATTTAATCTATTTAATATTTTGTACTGTATACTGTATTTCCATGAATGAGAGCCAATAAGAATAATAATAATAATAAATAAACATATTGATAATTAGTGTTATTGGTTGTTCTCAGATGCTTTGGATTAAAAAAAAAAACACCTTGCTGAATGACTTAATGTAAATGTACTTTTAATAGCTCACTTGATATTAACTTGATATAAAACTACATTATAAAATGTTCACAACATTTAGGCTGTACCAATGCCTAGGATTAGTATGATTTTAAATAATTAGGACAGTTCCTTATACCAGGGAAATTGTTCAGAATTTATGCAGGAAAAAAACAGTAAGCCACTGTTATATTTAAATAAAAAAATAGATCAGTTTTTTTCTGTTAAATCAATGAAAGCATTCTGATATCTACATTTGGTCCAATCAAATTAAAGTTGCTGTTTCAAAATTGTGAGAGTGACAACTGTGAGTTTTGTCTAACTTAGCATGGCGTCAATCCAATAATGAGTTATCTTGTAGATTTTCTTTCTTAGATACGTCCTTAATCAGAACAATAAGTTCAATCTAAGTTTAAGTTTAATTTAAGTATTCACTATGTAATTGATGGATCATGTCGTTAGTGCCAAAGTTGACGAATCCCATATTTTTGTAAAAACATGGTTCATTTAATGTTCATGATTTTTTTAACCCTCGTCCTACCGACTGGGGTACCGGCAGACCCCAGTGGTGTACTTTTTGTCATATCTCACAGGTGCTTTATTCTATCATTCCAATTTTTCATGACTTTGTCAATCAATTTGTTCCTAATGACATCATATCATTGTTTTCAGTTTCTGTTTTAATAAGTGCTTTTTAAAAATACAAATTCTCGGGGACCCCAGTCAAAAGCACCCAATTCCGACTATGCAGTTTTAATAAATGGAACTATTTATTGTGTTCATGTTTCCCATAGGTCATAATTTAAAGTATCACAAACTATCAGGGCGGGTAGGGGCACTCTGTCAGTCATTTTGAAGGAGACAGACACCGATGCAGCAGACACAGATTTCCTACCATCAGACAGGCGGTACCGGTCTCTTCGTTCCCGCACCAGCAGGATAAGGAACATTTTCTTTCCAGCTACAGTAACCCTGCTAAACTCTGTGACCCATCACTAACCATACCCACCCGCCCACCGCTTAGTGCTGCCTCTCAAAGACCTTGTTGCACTACTCTCTTTGTACTACTGGACTCTGACATTGCTTTGCAAAGTCTGATAAGGACGTTTTCAGTTGGTAAATGTACATGTCTACCTCGGAAACCTCATTGCTGCTATCCCTGTATTTCAGTTTGCCTTCATTGCACATTTAGAATTGCCATTTGTACTTGCATTTGCCTTTATTGCACATGTATGCATCCCACTTATAACATACATTGGTCTAAATTGTTTCACTTGTACATTTTTTGCACTCTTCTACTTGCACTTCTGGTTAGATGCTAACTGCATTTCGTTGTACTGTACTTGTACATGTTCACTGACAATAAAGTTGAATCTAATCTAATTTCAATTATTTTATATTGGGGTCAAAATGACCCCAGTTGGTTTCACCATATAAATATAACACAAATAATGTTTACTTGAAATTACTGAAATCTAAATGAGACCAGAATCAAAGGATGGTAAATAAGCTTTTAAGTACTAATATGGATTGTACTTGGTACAAAAGCTGCAAATTGTATTAAAGAAAAGTATATAAAAGGGTATTTTCATTTTATACTATATTCAAATTAACTGTAACTTTCCTAAAATAATAATAATCAGTTATCTTTTCTTCAGATAACATTAATTACATAAGTTCAAAAGGTTTGTCATTTGCAATAACAAGTTAGGGCAATGAAATGCTTGGTTTTCCTACTCCTGACAGTGCAGTTAAAAGTTAAAAAGTAACAGTAGTTATAATTTTAAAAAATAAGATAACACAATCAATCAGTAATAACACTATACAAAAACACACATCAATAATAATAACTATACAACTATACAACCGTAGTGCAATGTAAAAGTGACAGGTGTGCATGATATAAGTGGCAGATGTGCATGATATAAAGTGACGGGTGTGCATGGACTATGGATGGAAGGGAAGGGAGTTGAGCAGCCTTACAGCCTGTGGAAAGAAGCTGTCCCGTAGCCTGTTTGTTTTGGACTGAATACTCCTGTATCTTCTGCCTGACGGCAGCTTGGTAAACAGTCCGTGGCATGGGTGGCTGGGATCTGTAATGATCCGTTTGCTCCTCCTCCTACACCTCTCTGTGTAGAGATCTTGCATCGATAGTGCATCTGTAGAAGTTGGTGAGTATCCTGGAATCCATGCCAAATCTCCTTAATTGGCATAGGAAGAAGAGCCGTTTCCTGGCCTCCTTCACCACAACGTTAGAGTGATGAGACCAGGTCAAGTCATCACTGATGTTGACCCCGAGGAACCTGATGTTGTGAAATCTCTCTACTGCAGACCCATTGATGTATATGGGGGTGTGGTCTCCCCGCCGCTGCTTCCTGTGATCAACAATCATCTTCTTTGTTTTGCTGATATTGAGCTGGAGGTTATTATCCTGACACCACGAAGTCAGTGACCTTACTTTGTCTCTATAAGCTGACTCGTCGTTGTCAGAGATCAGGCCTATGATGGTGGTGTCATCAGCAAACTTAACGATGGTGTTGGAGACATGAGTTGCCAGGCAGTCGTGGGTGAAGAGAGAGTACAGGAGCGGGCTCAGCACACAGCCCTTGGGGGAACCAGTATTGAGAGTCAGTGAGGAGGAGGTGGCGTTGCCCATCCGCACCATCTGGGGTCTGCCAATCAGGAAGTTCAGGATCCATCTGCACATAGTGGGGTCGAGACCCAGATCCCTGAGCTTAACCGCCAGCTTGTGGGGCACAATGGTGTTGAAGGCTGAGATATAGTCAATGAACAGCATTCTCACATATGTGTTCCTTTTGTCCAGATGAGAGAGTGCGGAGTGGAGGGTCAGAGCGATGGCGTTCTCTGTGTATCTGTTTTGTCTGTAGGCAAACTGTAGCGGGTCAAGTGTTGCAGGCATGGAGTCTGTGATGTGTTTGAACTAGCCGCTCAAAGCACTTCATGATGATTGGTGTGAGTGCTACAGGGCAGTAGTCATTCATGCAGAGGACTTTTTGCTTTTTTGGCACAGGAACAATGATGGACTTTTTGAAGCAGGTGGGGACCATTGATTGATGTAGCGATAGGTTGAAGATATCAGTAAAGGCATCAGCCAGTTGGTCAGCACAGACCTTGAGAACACGGCCTGAGATGTTATCTGGTCCAAGAGCCTTGCGGGTGTTAATCCTTTTTAGGGCTTTACAGCTGTCTGACTTGGTCATTTGGAAAGGGCAGCCGTCCTGGTCCATTTGAGTATCCATAATATTGCCTCCAGACGCCTCTCGGAACATTTCCCAGTCTGTGGTGAGGAAACAGTCACGTAAATTGGCGTCCGATTCGTCCGTCCATCGTTGAATGGACCTCGTCACTGGCTTCTCTTGTTTTAGCCTCTGCCTGTACGCAGGGAGCAACAGTATCGACGTGTGGTCTGATTTGCTGAGAGCAGGACGGGGGAGGGCCTTATATCCATGAGGAAATGGAGAGTAGACATTGTCCAGAGTGTTTTTCCGTGTGTCGGGAAGTTAATGTGTTTTTTAAACTTCGGTAGGACTTTCTTCAGATTGGTGCCGTTAAAATCGCCAGCAACAATAAAGGCAGCCTCCGGATGTAACCATTCAAGCCTATCGATAACTCGAAAAAGTTTGTTGAACGCAGCCCCAGCGTTGGCTTGGGGGGGGTGTACACAGCTGTTAAAATGACTGATATAAACTCCCGGGGTAGATAGTAAGGGCGACATTTAATCGTAAGATGCTCCAGATCAGGAGAGCATCCAGAAGAGATACAGTCCACATCCAGACACCAAAGATTGTTTACCACGAAGCAGACACCACCTCTCCTGCTTTTACCGGACTCTGCTGTTCGATCCTGCCGATGAATGGATCGCCCTTTCGGAACAATGACTGCATCTGGGATTGAGGGCTCCAGCCATGTTTCAGTGAAAACCAGAACGTTACAGTTCTTAATGTCCCGCTGGAAAGCTAGCCTGCTCCTAAGTTCGTCCAGCTTGCTGTCTAGTGACTGGACGTTCACTAAGAGAATACTTGGGAGAGTGCATAGAAGAAATAAGCTATGATGGTTGTTAAAAAGTATTTTATTCTTGGGGTCCCCAGGGACCTCAGTTTGTAGTCATTGTATGTTAAACATGTTGGTAGGATGAGGGTTAAACATGTATTAATGATCATTATGTAATATGTACAAATGTCAATGATTAGTTACTTTAATTGCAAGTTTATGATGTGTCCAGAATTTTAAATGTTTTTCTATGCATTTTCCAGGAATACTTTTTGATTGGTTCAATAATTCATGTAAAAGGAAATGTATGTTTTTATCACAAAATGTGAAGATGGGCTTATTTGGGACACCCCACGAGAAAAGAAAGAAAACTAGCCAAGCCTAGTTCGCCTGGGCCGTGAGTAGAAGGGATTGAAGTGAACAAGGGAGGGGGTTTGAAGCTATTTATGCTATTTATGGGCCTGTAGAATCTGTGTAATAATGTATTTTAAATGTATTATAAAGCTATGTTTCATTGAAAGTTATATGTGCCTAGGTAAGATAGCAATAAGAACATCTGTGTGTAGATTCTCTCTTTCAGTAGGTTGTGCATTCAGTAGGATGTTACATTGACCATCTTGCAGGGGGGATATCGTCTTGGAAACATGATCTTTCCTAGGTAGACATGCCCTTCAGTGTATACATCAGCTTGTAACCAGCATTTCAGTGAGAACATTTTGGAACATTCATTGAAATAGGACAACTCTGATGCATTATTCCAATAAATACAGAATGTATTTTCTCCCTTGATTTGCGCGAGTTCTCTATTATTTAACCACTATACGTAACCACTAAATTCTATCAGGCCAAAGCCAGCTTTCTTGTGAGAAGTGGCCAATACACTGTTCCTGTGCTAATCCGAAACCTACTGTATGGAATTGCATTTGCGTATCAACAGTGTACATGTAACACGTTCAGTTAGAACCTAATACTGTAGATGGCTAGCTAGTAGCTGTACAGTACCTATACTGAAAACAATGAATGTCAACTAGTTATTTTCGGTGTTCATAATGGTTTGGTTTCAGGTAACTATATTGACTTCTATTAAAACAGTTGAACATAAAAATAGACAGAAGAGGAACAGAAATGAAAAGACTAATTGTCTGTCTAAACTCTAAGAACATCGGTGCTGGGAATAATATGTATACTACTTGTTTGTCAATCAACATAATATAGGCTTTTGTATTTTGGTAATGTATTTCTTCACAAAGTTCTATGAACAGCATATGTTTCGTTGCCCCCACTCTAACCTACTCTTCCTGAGTGAGAGAGAAGCGTTTCAAGACACATAGTCCAACACTTCATGCGATTTATGATGTCAGACATATCTGTTGCAGTTTGTCCATCGCAACAGAAAATATGAACTGCACTCGGTCCGGTAAAAAGCCCAATAACATAGGCTGGCGGCGAACTCAGCTTGTGTGTAGAGACTGTTGCTCTCACCACTAAGCCACGTAGTGGCACAGAGTGGTGTAACATCCTAATTTTCTGTATACAACTCCAAGAATATCGATGATTGGAAAAATATCTATCAATATTGTCAATCGACATAAAATATGTTTGTTTTTCACAGTTAACTTATTTATTCACAAAATAAAGTAAAGCTATCAAGCAGATTATTTGGGAGAGATTAATATGTTTTGTTGCGTTCACACTAGTCTTGCAAGGCCACACCACCAATCTCGTCTGGCCTCCTTGGAGGTCTGGAAACTTGTCTATTGAAAAAAGTGGCCACTGATCCTCAGCGGCAAGATTTCTATTGGATGTTAGTTTTTGAATAAACCTCCACTCCCAGGCTTGTTGAAGGCGGGCTTAGCGTGGTTTCACTATTTCTTCAAACTGGATAGAACCCATTTCCTGAAAGTTTTTAGTTCCTACCTAGTTTTTAGTTAAATAGTTAAATAGAGAGGCCGTTTGGTGGGCAGTGTGGTCGGGGACGGTGGGCGGGCGTTTTCGGACTTTTAGTCTGATTGTTAGAAGTTCGATTCCAGTGAGTGGCAAGACTTCATCCAAATCTCAGTACTGTGATGCCTAACTTTAACATAACCTATTAACCCTAACCTTATTCCTAACCCTAACACCAGTATTGTCATGACTAACCTTAACCCTAAGTTAACCTTATCTGTTAACCATAAATGTTATTCGTAACAAGGCATTTTTCATTTTTAATCGATTACATCAAGGACCAACATAATAGCGAAACTTTAAGTAACATAAAAGTTTCGCTATTATGTTGTTTGAATAACATAATAGTGAGTCATTAGGGACCAATAGAACTGGGGATATGTTTACAGCGAACATAGTTACACTGATTTATGTTCATACTGAACATAATCGCGGTTTAGAAATAAATTGTATATGAATGTAATTTCTGAGAGATACGGTTGTATGGTATGTTTACTTAAAGGCTACAACTTATGACATGTTTCCTTGCTTCTTGAGTTACCAAAAAGGTTTATTAACTAAGTACTGTACTACAACTTGTTGATAGCTTATGATGGCAGCGCTGATTGGAGCCCTATTCACTTTCAGTGAAGTGCGTGACAAAATGGGGCAACATGAGAGAAGCACTCTCACATGAGGTTGTATGATGGAGCCAAGTTGTTAGCGAACAAAAAATGTGCTTCAATAAAAATACAGTACAGCGTTTTCCGTTGTTGTACTCATGACCAGAGGCATTGCTAGGATCCCAATACATTCGGGGCTTAGCCCCTGCCCCAACTGAAAGTACAGGGTTTTGAATGTACATGAGGAAAATTTTGATGTATGCGTTAGAGGCCTACACATCTACATTGCCATAATGCGCGATCGGAATTATAGATGAATAGATCAGGGGCTATTTTTTTATTATTATTATTTTTGGTCAATTTGAGATCCGGGGCTATTCACAAAAGATCCGGGGCTATATCCCCGGACACCCAGGCCTAACGACGCCACTGCTCATGACAAAGGGTAACAAAGTGGAAGGGGGGTTGGTTGGGGACGCTAGTATTTGGTGGAAAGCGATGTATTTTCTGACATCTGGAATTGCCATCTGCTGGCAGGAGCATTACGCAGTACCTGCCTCTATTGATTGCCCAACGTGTTTCCATCTCCTCCTCTGCTTAATTTTTTTTCCACCGAGTGTTATTCTGGAAGGTCTTCCATTTTTTAAATTGAGAAGCACTGATGACATAACGACATATTGCATCACGTACGTACAACCCCGTTTCCCAAAAAGTTGGGACACTGTGTATAATGTAAAGAAAAACAGAATGCAATGATGTGCAAATCATTTAAACCCTATAATCAATATAAAATAGTACAAAGACAACACTTATCAAATGTTGAAACTGAGAAAAAAAAACAAATTCTTGGAAGATACATGCTCACTTTGAATTTGATGCCAGCAATATGTTTCAAAAAAGCTGGGACATAGGCACTGGAAAGATTGGCAACCTTGCATAATGCTAAAAAACTAAACCTGGTGGAATATCACACAACTAATTAGGTCAATTAGCAACAGGTCAGTAACATGATTGGGTATTAAAAGATCATTCCAAAGAGAATGGGTCTGTCAGAAGTGAAGATAGGGAGGGGTTCACCACTGTGAAAGACTGTGTGGTGCCACAATTCAAGAATAATGTATCACAACATAAAATTGCTGAGATGAGTTTGGGATCTCATCATCTACGGTACATAATATCATTAAAAGATTCAGAGAATCCGGAGGAATCTCTGTGCGCAAGGGACAAAGCTGAAGACTAATATTGGATGGATGTTATCTTAGGACCCTCAGAGAGCACTACATTAAAACCAGACACGATTCTGTAGTGGACATCACTGCATGGGCTCAAGAACACTTCCGAAAACCACTGCAAATGAACACAGTACTTCACTGCTTTGACAAATGCAAGTTAAAACTCTACCATGCAAAGAAGAAACCATACATAAAAAACATCCAGAAACGCCAACTCTGGGCCTGAGCTAATTTTAGACGGACTGAGGCAAAGTGGAAAACATTCCTGTTGTCTGAAGAATCAAAAGTTGAGATTCCTTTTGGGTGTCATGGATGCTAGGTCCTCTGGGGGAAAGAGAAGGACCATCCAGCTTGATATCAGTGCACAGTTCAAAAGCCGTGATGGTATGGGGGTGCATTAGTGCACATGGCATGGGTGACTTGCACATCTGTGAAGGCACCATAAATGCTGAACAATATATACAGGTTTTGGAGCAACACATGTTGCCATCCAGACTTTTTCAGGGAAGGCCTTGCTTATTTCAGCAAGACAATGCCAAACCACATTCTGCATGTATCACAACAGCATGGATCTGTAGTAAAAGAGTCTGGGTGCTAAACTGGCCTGCCTGCAGTCCAGACCTGTCCCCTATTGAAAACATTTGGCGCAATATGAAATGACAAACACAGCAAAGGAGGCTCCAAACTGTTGAGCAGCTGCAATCTTATATCAAGCAAGAATGGGACCACATTCCACTTTCAAAACTAAAGCAATTGGTCTCAGTTCCCAAATGCTATTAGAGTTTTGTTAAAAGAAGCGCTGACTCAACACAGTGGTAAACATGCCCCTGTCCCAACTTTTTTTGAAACGTGTTGCTGGCATCAAATTCAAAATGGGCATGCATTTTTCCATTAACAATAACATTTCTCAGTTTCAACATATGATATGTTGTCTTTGTACTATTTTCAATTAAATGTAGGGATTAAATGATTTGCACATCATTGCATTCTGTTTTTCTTTGCATATTCGCAACGTCCCAACTTTTTTGGAAATGGGGTTGTAGCACCGTTTTCCATACTGGTCATTAGGGGCAGGATGCGCTGGAAAACACTGTTATTCAAGGTGTGTGCAGCGGTTCGCTGAGTATGATTCATAAGTTATAAGTTGAAGCCCTGCCACTGTTTCACAAGACCCATCCACATTCAACAAGCTGCCCCATGTGACTGTAGCTCATTGATTCTGACTGCAGTGACAGGAAATAGTTGGCCCAAATTCGATCCTGGTTAGTAGTGATTTCAACATGTTTTTTGATGTGATGCGGCCTTGGGGTTGACATGCCGCTTTCCAAACAGGGTCTCCTCTTCTTGAATGTGTTTTTTCCCAGAGTACTGACAAAGAAGGTTCATTCAGCAGATGTTTCAAAGTTGATAATTAGTTGGCCCTGAGAAGTAACATTAGTATACATACTATGAAGTTATGCAACATGTTTTTTTTTTTTGGCGAAAATGTTCTTCGTTGTGCATGCAGTTCATCTGGCATGGCGCCGCTGCACAACAGGGTGCCATGCCAAACTGTTGTGCAGCCTACGCTTTGTAAAAATTGCCATTATGAACAGGAAATCTGTTATTTTTCGAATTGTGGAGTTCTCACCTAAAAAGCTTTCACAAATTGGATGGAAACCTAGCTACTGATAAAAACAATAATTACCCAACCGGGTGTTTGAAATGTCCTTATTTGACAATTTCTCAATTCTCTTCCATTTAGTTAGAAGAAAAACAAATGCCTGAATGTTTACTTAGGAAAGTATATAGTAAATTTTTATAGTGAAATACTTAAATCTATTTATTAATACTGTAAATAAATTCACATTATTCATGTTAGTCATGAATGTGCTAGAACCATATCTGTTTCTGTAATGCTGCCTAATCCTTTTCAGTTACTGTTGGTTTTAGAGAGGTGAGACTTTGGCCCTCTCTGTTAATCATACTTTAAAGTTACTAAAGGGTTCTTCTAAACACGTGACTGGTTGCATTTTTTCTACAACCCAAAACAGATTATTTTGCTTAAGGACACAGAAAACAAGGGGCATTAAGAGAAAAAATTCATGTAAGTTTATACATTTAAAAAAATGAAAATATGAAATTATATTTGCAAGCTATCTGTAGAGGACTTACTTATTCTTTGGTCTCTCTACTGTTTGTTTGTACACCGCTTAGCCATTATTGTGGACCCCGACTCAGCTATCCAATTGGTACCTTTTTAATACCATAAAAAGTTGTAGAACTAGGCTACTAATATTAGGCTGCATTTAGATTACAACGGAACCTCCAGATAACTGGACTAGCATCACCAAGAGTTCCTGGCTTGCAGGTGTGCAAAGAGGATTTTCATGAACTTATTATGCATGTTTGTTTGAAGCTCTGGTTATTTAATGACTAATTATTGCTATGAAATTATGTTCACTCAATCTTTGCAATTTTATCTACATATGTAAATAATGTTTATTTTATTATTAATACAAATCATAGACAATGTCAGAGATAATTCATTTTTAAAAAAGTTTTTCTGTTTTCTGCAAAATACGTCAAGATTTTTGATGTCAATGATATCAAAATAGGACAGAATTATTAGCAAGGAATGAATTATCTTATTTTTGGAGGACCAGTATCTCCTTTTAGATAGTAAGTTCATGAATTTGCATAAAGATTATTATACAAATTAAATTAGCACATTAAATAAGCAGATGAGAGATAAGATCACTCTGGTCCATAAATGTGAGCTCGCGCCAGCAGACGGTCGTCACATTCTGGTTCTTTTGCTTCTTCACCCATTTGCTGAACGAATCCCTTCAAACAACACTGACAAGATACAGGTAAAGACTTCTAGTGTGGTTTTCCATTTTGGCAAAAGCATCTGACCAATTCCTTTGCTTTCCACCCTGTGCTTATATTGATGATCATTATCTTCCACAGACTGTTTGCTAGCCCCCCCGCAGTAACAGATGAGTCAGTGAAATCACCAACAACCTCCAGAATATTGGGCTGAAAGTAACACAATCTAATTTTCGCAGAAGATCTTGGCAGCAGAAAGGCTACACTGTAGGACACAATCCTCTGATCAGCACCTAAACTAGGGCATATTAGAATTTGCTAAAAAGTACAGAAATCAGCTGGTACAATTTTGGACTATTGGAGTTTTATGGACAGGTTAGACAAAGGTGAACCTTTACCAAATTGGTAAGAAGGCAAAAATGTGTGGGCGGGAAGGAACTGCAAATGTTCCAAGCATACCACCTCACCTGTTAAACATGGTGGATGTAGTGTCATGACATGAGCATGCACGGCTACCCTTTGAATGGAATCACTTGACATTACTGGTGATGTAATAAATGAAGGCAGCAGCAGAATGAATTTAGAAGCCATTGTTCATGGATCAAAAATGGACAGAATCTAACACCATTTAGAAGCATCTTGGCTACCAATGTACAAGAAATTGCCACCAGAGGTCGCTTCAAAAAGCAACAGAACAATGACACAAAACCCACTGACAATGTAACCAAGGAGTTGATTAGGGGGAAAAGGGGGACATTTTTAGAATGGCCTAGTCTTTCTCCTGAATTTCCAACCTATTGAACATGCATTTCACTAGCTGAAGAGGAGGCCGAGTTCAGATACTCTGCAAAATAACCAATAACTCAAAATGGCTGCAGTAAAGATCTGGTAAAGCATCTGAAAGGATGATATCAAGTTTGGTGATTTCAAATGGGTGAAGATCCACTAGGGTTATTGCATGCGAGGGATTTGCAGCAAAATCTTTGTCTCAGTACTTATGCTGGCATGAAATCTGGAATGGAGCTCTGAAATTGCTCTTACTCTCAGTTGGTAAAACATATGTGTTGAAATAGCCAGAACAAAAAGGTGATAGTCTGAACATTTTCCTCATATTCACCTTTTTTCTTCTCATATTAATTTCGTATTTTCATAAGCATTAAGTGTACAGCAAATATAGCTATTGAATTCATTGTCCCAATACTTATTGGCACTTTATGTGTGCTGTGTGGTACCTCTCAAGGCTCACTAGAATTGCAGATGACAGTGCACAAATTTAGATGTGGGAGTTGGTGAGGTGTGGTGGCAACAAAGTTATTTGATTTAAGTTTTAATGGTTATATTCAACACACATACTAAAATTGGCAATACACATACTTACAGTTGTGCTCATAAGTTTGCATAACCTGGCAGAAATTGTGACATTTTGGCATTGATGTTGAAAACATGACTGATCATGCAAAAAAACTGTCTTTTATTTAAAGATAGTGATCATATGAAGCCATTTATTTTCACATAGTTGTTTGGCTCCTTTAAATCATTATAATAACAGAAATCACCCAAATGGCCCTGATCAAAAGTTTACATACCCTTGAATGTTTGGCCTTGTTACAGACACACAAGGTGACACACACAGGTGTAAATGGCAATTAAAAGTGAATTTCCCACACCTGTGGCTTTTTAAATTGCAAATAGTGTCTGTGTATAAATAGTCAATGAGTTTGTTTGCTCTCACGTGGATGCACTGAGCAGGCTAGATACTGAGCCATGGGGAGCAGAAAAGAACAGTCAAAAGACCTGCGTAAAAAGGTAATGGAACTTTATAAAGATGGAAAAGTATATAAAAAGATATCCAAAGCCTTGCAAATGCCAGTCAGTACTGTTCAATCACTTATTAAGAAATGGAAAATTCGGGGATCTCTTGATACCAAGCCAAGGTCAGGTAGACCAAGAAAGATTTCAGCCAAAACTGCCAGAAGAAGTGGTCGGGATACAAAGAAAAAACCCACAGGTAACCTCAGGAGAAATATAGGATGCTCTGGAAAAAGATGGTGTGGTTGTTTCAAGGAGCACAATACGATGATACTTGAACAAAAATAAGCTGCATGGTCGAGTTGCCAGAAAGAAGCCTTTACTGCGCCAATGCCACAAAAAAGCCCAACAACACCTTGCCACGCCTCAGCTTCTGGCACACTGTAATTTGGAGTGACGAGACCAAAATAGAGCTTTTTGGTCACAACCATAAGCGCTATGTTTGGAGAGGTGTCAACAAGGCCTACTGTATAGTGAACAGAATACCATCCCCACTGTGAAGCATGGTGGTGGCTCACTGATGTTTTGGGGGTGTGTGAGCTCTAAAGGCACGGGGAATCTTGTGATAATTGATGACAAGATGAATGTAGCATGTTATCAGAAAATACTGGCCGACAATTTGCATTCTTCTGCATGAAAGCTGTGCATGGGACGCTCTTGGACTTTCCAGCACGACAATGACCCTAAGTACAAGGCCAAGTTGACCCTCTAGTGGTTACAGCAGAAAAAGGTCTCCTGACCTTAATATCATCGAGTCACTCTGGGGAGATCTCAAACGTGCGGTTCATGCAAGACGACCAAAGACTTTGCATGACCTGGAGGCATTTTGCCAAGATGAATGGGCAGCTATACCACCTGCAAGAATCTGGGGCCTCATAGACAACTATTACAAAAGACTGCACGCTGTCATTGATGCTAAAGGGGGCAATACAAAGTATTAAGAACTAAGGGTATGCAGACTTTTGAACAGGGGTCAGTTAATTTTTTTCTTTGTTGCCATGTTTTGTTTATGATTTATGACTCAGGTTCTCTTTACAAATGGTACATATATTACCAATTCTCCAAGGGTATGTAAACTTTTCAGCACAACTGTATATTTAAACAAAACAATGATTACCATATAATAACGTGTTTAATTGAAGTGCACTTAGCTTTATTTTGATCGTAGTTATATTTACATTTTAACATTGTTTTTTCTAATGGAATTGTTAAAGGAATAATGCTATTGGTAACATCTGCTGTTTGTCTCTAGTCTGTGCATGAGACTTGCTGAGAGTGATGGCTTCAACCAGACTTACATTTGTGGTCAAAAGTATTGGGATCCATGCTCATCCTTTCAATAACTTATATTATTTCTAAAATTAAGATCTCCACAATCCTTTATATTACAAAACTATTGTTTTTGAGCGTAACAGAAAATAAACAAAAACGGCATTGACAAAATTATTGACACCCAATTATTGACACCATAATCTCAATATTTCCCTGCGCCACTGTTCTTGTACAAACTGTTGGCCACCTCAGAACCATCCAGCATTTTGTCTTGAACAATTCCAGGGTACTTTTTGAAGTGTGTTTTGGGTTATTGTCCTACTGGAAGACTCATGACCTTTAACAAAGACCCAGCTGCCCTAAGGCAGCAAAGCAACCCAAAAACATCCCTCAGCCTGCTATATTTTTGACTGTGGGGAAGGTGTTATTTTCTTTGAAGGCTTCATTTTGTTTTCTGTAAACATAAAGAAATAGTGCTTTACCAAAATAGTTGTAATTTGGTCTAATCTGTCCACAGGAGATTTTTCCAGAGAAATTGTGACATGTTCAGTTGTGTTTTGACAAATTGTCGTTGGGCTTTATCACAAATTTGATGTGATTTTAAACTATTTTATGTTGTGTCTGAGAGACAGCTTGAATCTGTGTGATAGTTGATTGTCATGCCATCTCCACCATTCAAACAATTTGCTGCTATCTTCTGTCAGGTTTTTTCTTACAGCCATGTCCATGGAGGTTGGCTACAGAGGCATGGGCCTACAACTTATTGATAACATTAAACATAATAGAAACAGGAACATCAAGGTCCCTGGAAATGAACGTGTAGCATTGACTTCCTCAGACAAATCTCTAGTTTTCGTTATTTTCTCCATGATAACTGTGTAAATCACAGCGACAAAAAACAGGAGAAAGCATCTATTTCTCTATTCAACCTGCTTTCTTAGGTTTTCAATTCATATTGCAGGAACCTGCATCTCACCACAAATGAATTATTTTCCAAAGTAAATGAGATTCACCAGCCTCAAATGTTTTCTAACTAATTCCAATAATATTTTCCAGGCAATTATTTTATATTTTTGAGGAATGCTGTAAACAGTGAAAATATTTCTACCCTGTTACTTCTTATGCAAGCGGAATATTAAATTTTTCACCTTACAAATATTCCGCAACATAAAATGAATGTGACCTCACAATAATTGATTGTGAGTTTCAGTGTTTAAAAATAAAATGTAAAACAAAAACTAATTGAGTAAAATTAATAAATTGATACTCTACAGTGCCTTCAGAAAGTATTCAGTATTTACTTTCTCCACATTTCTTTTGGTATAGACTTCATTTATTATTGATATAATTGTTTTTTTTTAATCTATACACAATGCCCCATTATAACTATTTTTTTTAGAAATTTAAAATATGTCATAAGAATACTTCATAAGAAATACATAAGAAATCAGATCTTTTGCCATGACACTCCAAATTAAGCTCAGATGGATCATGAGTGCACAGGACCTCAGACTAGGGCAAAGATTCAACTTTCAGCATGACACCTATCTAAAACACACAGTCATGAAAATGCTGGAGTTGCTTCAGGTACTTATGTCTATGAGATGTTTCAGTTATTTATTTTCAGTAAATTGGCACAAAATATTTATTTTTTATTTAAGTGTTTTTATTTACTACATTATAAGTGTATAATACAATAAAAGTGGAAAACGTGAATGGGTCTAAATCATTTACGAAGACGATATTTGTGAACATACATACAGTCTCTCACAAAAGTGAGTACACCCCTCACATTTTTGTAAATATTTGAATATATCTTTTCATGTGACAACACTGAAGAAATGACACTTTGCTACAATGTAAAGTAGTGAGTGTACAGCTTGTATAACAGTGTACATTTGGTGTCCCCTCAAAATAACTCAACACAGCTATTAATGTCTAAACCGCTGGCAACAAAAGTGAGTACACCCCTAAGTGAAAATGTCCAAATTGGGCCCAATTTGCCATTTTCCCTCCCCGGTGTCATGTGACTCATTAGTGTTACAAGGTCTCAGGTGTGAATGGGGAGCAGGTGTGTTAAATTTGGTGTTATCGCTCTCACTCCCTCATGGAAGTGTCCTTCCAGTGACACTTCCATGGTCACTGGAAGTTCAATATGGCACCTCATGGCAAAGAACTCTCTGAGGATCTGAAAAAAAGAATTGTTGCTCTACATAAAGATGGCCTAGGCTATAAGAAGATTGCCAAGACCCTGAAACTGAGCTGTAGCACAGTGGCCAAGACCATACAGCGGTTTAACAGGACAGGTTCCACTCAGAACAGGCCTCGCCATGGTCGACCAAAGAAGTTGAGTGCATGTGCTCAGCGTCATATCCAGAGGTTGTCTTTGGGAAATAGACGTATGAGTGCTGCCAGCATTGCTGCAGAGGTTGAAGGGGTGGGTGGTCAGCCTGTCAGTACTCAGACCATACACCGCACACTGCATCAAATTGGTCTGCATGGCTGTCGTCCCAGAAGGAAGCCTCTTCTAAAGATGATGCACAAGGAAGCCCACAAACAGTTTGCTGAAGACAAGCAGACTAAGGACATGGATTACTGGAACCATGTCCTGTGGTCTGATGAGACCAAGATAAACTTATTTGGTTTAGATGGTGTCAAGCGTGTGTGGCGGCAACCAGGTGAGGAGTACAAAGACAAGTGTGTCTTGCCTACAGTCAAGGATGGTGGTGGGAGTGTCATGGTTTTTCCTAGTATTTGGAACTGTTCCTAATTCCCTCCACCCTGAAGAAAAACAGCACAAAGCATGATGCTGCCACCACCATGCTTCACTGTGGGTATGGTGTTCTTTGGGTGATGTGCAGTGTTGTTTTTGCGCCAAACATACCTTTTGGAATCATGGGCAAAAAGTTCAACCTTGGTTTCATCAGACCATAACACATTTTCCCACGTGCTTTTGGGGGACTTGTTGTTTGTTTTTGCAAACCTCAGCCGGGCATGGATGTTTTTCTTTGTAAGAAAAGGCTTCCGTCTTGCCACTCTACCCCATAGCCCATTCATATGAAGAATACGGGAGATTGTTGTCACATGTAGCACACAGCCACTACTTGCAGAAATTCCTGCAGTTTCTTTAATATTACTGTAGGCCTCTTGGAAGCCTCCCTGACCAGTTTTCTTCTCGTCTTTTCATCAATTTTGGAGGGACATCCAGTTCTTGGTAATGTCTCTGTTGTGCCATATTTTCTCCACTTGATGATGACTGTCTTCACTGTGTTCCATGGTATATCTAATGCTTTGGAAAAAAAATTGTACCCTTCTCCTGACTGATATCTTTCAACAATGAAATCCCTCTGATGCTTTGGAAGCTCTCTGCGGACTATGGCTTTTGCTCTGAGATGCAACTAAGAAAGTGTCAGGAAAATCCTACTAGAACAGCTGAACTTTATTTGTGATTATTCAGGGT
Source organism: Esox masquinongy (assembly GCA_016801175.1). Taxonomy (NCBI): domain Eukaryota; kingdom Metazoa; phylum Chordata; class Actinopteri; order Esociformes; family Esocidae; genus Esox; species Esox masquinongy. Next base: position 35,191 of record JACXGI010003378.1, on the reverse strand, counting down.
CACTTGAAATGATGGCAGGTGTGTAATGACTTCTATTTAACATGAGTTTGAATGTGATTGGTTAATTCTGAACACAGCCACATCCCCAGTTATAAGAGGGTGCGCACACTTATGCAACCAGGTTATTGTAAGGTTTTTATTGTTCATTTTTCCCCCTCGAAGATTTCAGTTTGTTTTTCAATTGAATTGTTCACATTATAGGTCACATTAAAATTGGAAAAAGTTCTGACATAATTTATCTTTGTCGCATTCTTTTACATCACAAAAAGCTGGTATTTTAACAGGGGTGTGTAGACTTTTTATATCCACTGTATATTTCAAAATTCATTGTTTCCTTGAAGTTCAGCTGAGCAGGTAGAGGGAAGAAAAATCAGTCCCAGGTCTAGACATTCACAGCACCATGCAGGACTTTTTGGAAGGTTCTTTTGGTGCTAGGTACTCTTGGGTTTTTGCAAAACATAGCGATTTAAAATGTGACCAAACAGGTCAATTTGGACTCCTCTGTCCAGAGAATGGACTTCCAGAGATCTTCAGCTATGTCCAGGTGGTCTCTGGCAGAGTGAAGATAGGCAGTTTGATTTTTCTTTGACAGCCAAGGCTTCTTCCTAGCAAGCCTCCCATGAATTCCACTTTGATTCAGTGTTCTGATTGTTGAAGCATTCACAGTAACCGTACAGTAGATAGAGCAAAGGAGGTCTGCAAATCTTCTGACGTTGTATTTGGATTGCCATTTACCTGATTCTTTTTCTTGTGGCTTTTTCTTGTGGCTCTTGGGGATATTTCCACTTCTAGGGCAAGTTCCTTTAATGTTAAATGCTATCCATTTGTAAATGAATTGTCTCACACTAAACTGATGGGTCTAAAATCTTTTGGAGATGGTTGTGTAGCCTTCACGAGACTAATGTGTTCTCACTACTCACTTCCTGATGTCCTCTGAGATCTCCTGGAAAAACTCTAGTCTTTTGTGGTCATTTTGATACCCTATCCTAAAACATCTAGTTCTGCCTATAGATAATTCACAAATAAGATATTTATTTTAGAACTAGGTTTAATTATTTTAATAAACCATTTGGGAGTTGAAAAAATGTTTTTCATAGTCTTCCCTTATCACTCCCCGATGACCTCTGTTAGCTTTGTAGGTGACCGAGCTGTGTGAGCGAATCACTAAATGGGATAGGATGAGATCAAGAAATTCATGTTGACAATGCCTTGCCACTCCTTTGTCGAAGCTGGCCAGTGGCGTCGTTAGGCCTGAGCGTCTGGGGCTATAGCCCCGGGTCTTTTATGAATAGCCCTGGATCTCAAATTGACCAAAAAAAATAATAATAAAAAAATAGCTCCTGATCTATCCATCTATAATTCCGATCGCGCATCATGGCAATGTAGATGTGTAGGCGTGTACATCGAAATGTTCCTCGTGTACATTCAAAACCCTGTACTTTATGTCCCGGGCAAGGCTGGGGGGTGGGCTAAGCCCCGAATGTATTGTGATTCTAGCGATGCCTCTGATGCTGGCCAATCTGCTTCCCAGCCACTTGAACCAATGGTGTAGTCATCGACTTGGTGCTGTGAAAGAGGGCCTTTGACCACTGCACCACTTCAGCCCTTCGAATACAGGATACTCAAAATCCCTAGTTCCAAGCTGACCATACCACCACAGGGTGACAGGGGCCTGAATCAGTGATATTGACCAGATAGATACCTCATCTACCAAGAAATAAGACCCCCACACAAGCACACACACGCTAAATAAAAGGTCAAATGAAAATGTAATAAAAGCAAACTAATTGTGTAAAATAGCAGTCAATAACAGTAATTACAGGCTTATTATGTTTTAATGAGAAATAAGTCAATAATTTGCTGAGATCGGTTCTTATGTTTTATTTTTTTGGGTCAAAACTCAGTTGGGAATCGATGTATGTAAAGTATGTTAATAGCTTGAGGGATAAAGGGAGCACTTTTGTCATGATGACAAGGTGAAGGCATTCAAACAAAATCATTTAGATTTAGCATGACATAGTATTTTAGAAAAACAATTTATCCAACTGTCTTAGAAGACAAATAGGTATAACACTGTCCAGTATTTCCGCCACTCACAACAGTATCTCAAAAAGCTTGTTTAAGAAGTACTGCACCAAGTACTGACACCTTTGTGATATGAAAAACATGACACATTGAGGTGTGATAACAATGAGGAACAATGAGGAACTACATTAGCACATCAACTACACTATATGTTATTGTATTTCTAGGAGGACCAAATCTGTACCCCAGCTTTCAGATTGTATGGACATTCTATAATTATCTAAAAGCCATCAGTTATGAATGAATTATCTGCCAAAGGAATGGTTTTTCTGTAGCTCATTAGTCAGTAGATGAGAGATTTTCAGTAAACATATAGCAATCAACAACTCAGGTCTCATCTGAATCCTTTCATATAAAAAAGAAAGACAAAATGGTAGAAGTGAAAGCTGATAATGCTGCAGCATTTTGGTAGTCTTGAGGTCAACTTTTGAACCTAGAGTATACTGTACCATTAGGTGGTACAGGATTCAATTTGTTCTGACTCTCCTGAGAATGATGTCAGTCTGCTATTCAGCACTTCATGACTTCTTTGTCCTGACTATTTCCTGTACACAAATTGCCAAATCATAATCAACTACCCCCTCAAAATCATGTGCAAGTCAGGGAGGCATGCCGGGAAAACAAATATGGATATACGTCAGCCTTTTGAAAACACTGTTTGATTTTATCCCTTGATCAATGGGCACCTCTGGATGATCATGTAAAAATGGAGCCGACTCGCTGTAACTAGCTGGAGTTCTGTCGACAGCACTGAGCACAGAGGAATTTGTCTGAAATGTCTCTTTAGTGATAAGTCAATATCTGCAAAAATACTGAGCACAGCTAAAATTCTCTGTAAAGCCACCAATGAAGTGTGATCTTAGGTTGTCTCCCATGATACATACAACAGAACCTCTAATCCTTCAGGGTCTTCTGCACAGAAACACAAAGTCCTTACAGTGTATAACACTTTGAGTAATTTTCATGCATACAACCCTGTTCACTCAATATAGCTAATGCTGTTATGTTTAAAGAAGAATTGCAAGTTGTTCGGAGCAGAAATAATTTTGATGTGCTTCGGTCTGATTTGTGTGAGTTGGAGGCCAACGGCATTTGTGTTGAGGGAAACACATTCAGAGACTTCAAATGCATTTTGAAATAGCTTTATTTTCAGAGCTTGTGGATCGGAGCCAAACAATGAATTGGATTTAATTACACATCCATCAACGACATCCCTAAAGGTGCCCTTTTGAGTAGGTGGAGAATTCAAAGTCTGGTGATATGCCCCTTTGTCTTTAAGGATAGCTTTTAAGCTTTCCAAAACAGGAACATAATGGAAATGTCTTTTCTCACTGTTGACATTGCAACCTAAGATGATTTGCACTGGCTCAACAAAGTTGACGTTCTTTCTGTAATAATGAAGTCTTATATGGAGTGCAACTAAAGTACCACTATCTGCTTGAAATGTCCTCATTGTGCTTTGGGCGTTATCTAGTTTTTCCAGTATCTCAATAGGTACACCATACTCATACTTTTCTTGTAGGGCATGAATAAGTTTACTTTGGTGCCCGTCACCTTATCTGCGGTAATTATGTTGACTTGTGACTGTATGAGTTTCAGTGTGTCTCAGTTTCCTCTTATGAAAACCATTGCGGGTTGAACAGACATGTCAATCGTGCATTTGCATTTTCCATGTGGTTAATGTGATTGCGGTAGAAGGTTTGTCTTACAATTCTGTCAATGTTCAGATATCACCATGGTAAAAGAGCTTATAATGCTTTTAATTGCAATGTATCTGTTAAGTTCAAGTGTTCTTGAACTGAACAGCATTGTAGCAAAGAATTTGAATGTTTGAAGGGCCTGGTATTTCACCTGAATTGTCATTTACAAGAAGGTCTGGATGTGCCAAGCCTTTGTAATGGATGTGCCAAGACTTTTAAAGTCAAGTCATCCTTTTCTTCTCACTTATCAGGATGTCACAATAAGTGTGATGCAACACAGGTTGCAGCTGTTCATCTCATGGAAGCAATTGAAAAGGCATGCAGAGATAAACCTATTAGCTCAGATATGGGCTCTCTAGATGAAACCATACAAGAGGAGCAAAAATATGGATGCCGTAGAGCCTGGTTTTGTGCAGGATAGGTATACTGAGGTGACTCCAGGATGCTGGCCTTCTAGGGAGAGTTCTTCCTCTGTCCAGTGTCTTTGTTCTTTTGCCCATCTTGAACTTTTCTTTTTATTGGCCAGTATGAGATATGGCTTTTTCTTTGCAACTCTGCCTTGATGGCCAGCATCCCGGAGTCGCCTCTTCACTGTTGACATTCAGATTGGTGTTTGGCGTGTACTATTTTATAAAGCTGCCAAGTTGATGACCTGTGACCTGTTTGCGCTGTTCAATGAAGGAAGTAGTACACATGGTTGTACGAGATCTTCAATTTCTTGGAAATTTCTCAAGGAATTGACTTCGTTTCTCAGAACAAGAATAGACTGACAAATTTCAGATGGAAGTTCTTTGTTTCTGGCCAGTTTGAGCCTGTAAACAAACAAAATGCTGATGCTGAAGATATTGAACTAGTCTAATGAAGGCCGGTTTTATTGCTTCTTTTATCAGCTCAACAGTTTTCAGCAGTGCTAACATAATCGCAAAAGAGTTTTCTAATGATCAATTAGCCTTTCAAAATGATAAACTTGGATTAACAAACACAATGTGCCATTGGAACACAGGAGTGATGGTTGCTGATAATGGGCCTCTGTACACCTATGTAGATATTCCATTGAAAATCAGTCATTTCCAGCTACAATAGTCATATACAACATGAACAATGTCTACACTTTATTTCTGATCAATTTGATGATATTTTAATGGACAAAAAATTAGTTTTTCTTTCAAAAACAAGGAAATTTCTAAGTGACCCCAAACTTTTGAATGGTAGTGTATATATTGACAGCTGGGTGTCTTGCTAGTTCAACAACTTATATAGCTAGTCTGTTTAGCCACAATTATACAAACCAGACACTTCCAGGTCATGCAAATCAAACCACTGCCTGCATGCAACAAAACATCAATCACAAAACAGTGAGTTCACTAAACAACTTGACTAGCACAAGTAAATCTGTTACCTAATGCTGTCTATCCAGCAAACAAGCAAACGTAACGTTTGGACATATAGTTGTGTGAAGCCCATGCCAAGTGGCCACATTTTGTTTACTGTAACTAGCTAGCTACTGTACTGGATAACTAACATAACCCAAAGGTTTACAAATTACAGCTGCTGCTTGCCATATCTGTTTTACTTCAGTATTCAAGCAAGTTAAATTAGTACCATTAATATTAACTTAAATAGCTATACTGTAGCTCTGTAATCAGCAAAATGTGTAAAGGAATGTCCGAATTAGCCCTTTTAGCTAAATACATTAAGAATTAGTTGGAGTAAAATTTCATAATAATATAGCCAGCTAACGTCATGTAACGTTACATGAACAATGAGCTCTAAACAATGTATGACATATTTAAATGTAGTAAACAGCTATCATAAAGCTATCATAAAGCTAAATAACCTACATTATTTACCACAGAAGTGTATGTTTTCCAACGCAGGCACAATTTTTCCAAACTAAGTATGGTGATTTACATGTAAACTTATTATGCAGAAGGTTTCCGTCAACAAATACAGAACTCTGTCCAGTAATAATACAGAGTGTATTGTTAACAAATGAAAGCACACTTCTTATTAGCATATCATTTCAATTCACCTGTAGCATCAGCGCTATCAACTGTTTTTGCATTCAATGTATTGTTAAACTCTACTCTGTCTGTATACTAAATCTAGTGTTGTCAACTAAAGTGTCAACTGTTGTCAACTAATTGTCTCAGTTGAAGAGAAACAAAGATCATTATCTCAATTTTGGTCAAAAAATAACTTGTGTAAGAGAACAGCCACTATGTTGCAGAATATTTGGATAGAAATGTATTGTTGGTAACACGTTTTAATAAGATGGGTATAGAGTTAATACAGGGGTTATTTACCCATTATAAACTGTTTATAAACAGTTATTGTGTTGGTCCAAAATGTGCAATAACTAGTCAGTGCTTCTGAATTAGTGAAACAAAATACATATTATATACCATGGTTTACTTTATTTTAAACAGCTATGGTAAACTTCAGCTAAATTTAGCTAACAATCTATGGAGGTAATATGAAAATCTTTTTTTGTTTTGTAATGGTCAAATCACCTTAAAATTAAATAAAATTAACTAAATAGTTGATTTCAGTGTTTTTATAAAACATGCAAACGCCCCCATAATTGCAATTAATTTTGCCCTAATGGTGGCTAAAATTATTTGTTGTTTCTAAAGGCCGTTTAACTGAACCGTAAATTACAGTCTCTTCTGGCCAAAATGCTATTTTTGAGCAAAAAGAACCATCTGACATTAAATTGTCAAAAATAATGTGAGACTGTGTAGTTGGATCAGCACAGAGTATATCCAAGGCAAAACTTGACTTTTGTCCATAATGTCTAATATTGAAGCGTGACCGTTATATCTTGCTGAGTTCAAAGCTATGACTATGTTTTTCTGTGGTGATTTGTGCTGTGTAATTGATTGCTGGCGCGTGGTGGCACACACACATTCCCCAGGCTCTCTTTGCTTGCCCTCATATGCTCTTCACACCACATTGAACCAGCTGGCCATGCAACTCTCTCTCTTTTTCTCTCTTCCATCCTTGTAATTTTCCTATCCTATTGGCTCATTTTAAATGTCCTCTTATCAATCTGTCTCCAGTCCATTTGTCATGTCAAGAAACCAGAGGGACAAATGACTGAGTCTGGGAAGATAAAGAGATAAATGTGGTTGTTACCCAAGAAGGAGACAGACGTATCCTTGGGTCCATTTGCTTGACAGCAGTGCCTATTGTCCATAATAAAAATCTCACATAAGGCTTCATCAGACAACATGTGAGACCGGGGGCTTATTTATCAAGCATGCGTATGAACAAATATGTGCGTAAATCATGGGTGAGATCATTGCTAAAAAAAGCAGCAATAGACCATTGCGTACATATTGTGCATATTGGTGGAATAAGGCAACTGCTTCTGAAATTATGGCTAGTCGAGGTGGAAAATATATTTTCCGAATGTGAATGATATTTTTGGAAATAATATTTTCAGAAGAAAATTAACATTTCATTGTTTTTTTCATTGCACATTTCATGCAACGTTTCAGGCTACATGTCATGTATTTTGACCATGTCACTTAATTTCAAGGCCGTAATTACAATATATATTGGGGGGGACACATCTCCCCCAATATTCAAATATGCTCAAAATGTCCCCAACAATATATTGATATATAAATTATAAATAAAATAAAAATGCGCTATGCTACAACAGGTAACCATGAACCACTGTCCATAAATAATCATTAGCAAATGTAAACATAATCATAACTAAACTTAACAAATTGCCTTTATTTCGTTATGGCCAACAGGGCAGGGCGAGCAGGTGACATGGTGAGTGAGAAAAGGAGCAAATATTGATGACCAATCTGATATTGCTATGTTGGTGTTGTTCCGACGACATTATAATTAATGTTGGCACAACTGAGGTTAGGCTTAGGCACAGGTACCAATGAGGTAAGGTTTAGGCACAGGTGTCCCTGAGGTTAGGGTTAGGTCAAAGGGTGGGGGGTGGGGGAATATTCTGTCTTTGGACTGGGGTAACCAACTAACTACGGGTCAATTGCAATGATGGTCCTGGAGCAACATTTAATATGATGTTGTAGGAACAGCAACAGGCGATATCAGATTGTGTAAATATTTATGGTTAAGAGTTATAAATATTTTAAACATTTTTGAATGTTTTTCTGGGGGAGACCCCCAGACCCCCGGCTGATTTGGTCCCCCCCCAATGTTGACTCCATGGCTGCAGCCTTGCTTAATTTGTAATGATCAATAGTCCACATAAAGAACTCAATCGTAAAATGTTGCTAGCCTCAGTTAAAACCATTGGTGAGTTGTTATAACAAACTGAGAAAATTGGAAATTAAATGGGAATCAGATTTTCAGATGTAAGATTAGTTAGAGACAGTTGGGACAAATTTGCTGAAAGCAGTGTCTCCGCAGATATTGTTTTGCCGTTTTCTTCCTTTTAAACATATTTCAGAGAGGGTCCGTGTACGTGAGTATAATTCCTTGTCCCGTCCAAACGAAACAAGCAGAATCAAGAAACATGTTTGTTTATCCATTATTTCATTTTTTTTTACAAAAACTGAAAAACGGATTTTGACTTGTTATTTTGTTATCTTGTTTTTTTACACATAAACCATAAAACGACTTGATATTTTGATTTTTCTCACGTGGGTGGAGCGAAATGTGAAATGCCTGTCATTGGCCAAATGTATAGTCAGCACTACTTGTTGTTTCAAAATAGGAGTTTCCCCCTTCTTAATTCGATTAAAATATTATCTATCATTTACATTTTATTCAAGTTTATAAACTTGCCAATTACTGTTTATTGACTTATCAAGAAATGGGTGTTACTTTAAACAGAATTGTCGAGGAGTTCACCCTTCCAACTTCATTCATCTACTATTTAATAATTGATCTACTGATATCTATGAATATGTTAATGCAAAAATGCTGCAATGTTTTTCCATTTATATTAGTAATATTATAAGATGGCCTGTTGGTGTAGTGGTGTTGCTGTAAATGGTTAGCTAACTGATTGGGCTTATAGATTCAAAACCCCCTTGAACTTCTTTCACAAATATTTTGTATGAAAAACAAATTTTCCCACTCCCCTACACACCATACACCACACATTTAAAGGGAACTCTTAAGTGGAAAAAAACAATGCACACTACATTAAAAATATAATAGCTGTCAAGTTCCATGGGTTGGGTCGATGGAGAGCAAGTCATTCCACAAATCTTCAATTGGATTTAGGTTGGGGCTCTCAATGGACCACTCAAGGATATTTACCTTTTTATTCATTAGAGTCCCAGTGGTCACCAATCCTGTTCCTGGAGAGCTCCCTTCGTGTAAGTTTCACTCCATATGGCCTTAGCTGCAGTTAGTGAGTGGTCGCACAACTAACTAGCACACACAAACACTTTAAGGTGTACTTTTCTGTTTCCTTTGGGAAGTTTTGGGAAACAATGCTTGTGTCTTAGAAATTGTTTTCAAATACACTGCACAAAAGAATTAAGGGAACATGTAATCATCACAGTATAACACCAAGTCAATTAAACATCAGGGATATCAATCTGTTCAGTTAGGAAGCATAAGTGATTGTGAATCAGTGTCACCTGTTTTGGTGCAAAAGAAAGTGACAACAGGTGCACTGGAGAGGCAACAGCAAGACAACCCCAAAAAAGGGAATGGTTTTGCAGGTGGTGGCCACAGACAATTGCTCTCTCCTTATCCTTCCTGACTAATTATTCTCTAGTTGTGTGTTTTGTTAGTGTCCTTGTCACTACTGGTCACATGAGGCGGTACCTACAGCCCATTCAGGTTGCACAGGCAGTCCAGCTCTTCCAGGATGGCACATTCATATGTGCTGTCGCAAGAAGGTTTGCTGTGTCTCACAGTACAATGTCAAGAGCATGGAGGAGATACTAGGAGATGGGCCGTTACACGAGGAGAGCTGGACAGGGCCGTAGAAAGGCTTCAACCCAGCAGCAAGACTGGTATCTGCTCCTTTGTGTGCAGATACTGGAACAGGAGGAGCACTGCCAGAGCCCTACAAAATGACCTTCAGCGGGCTACTGGTGTGCATGTTTCTGACCAAACTGTCAGAAACAGACTCCATGAGAGTGGCATGAGGACCCGACGTCCTCTAGTGGGACCTGTGCTCACAGCCCAGCACCATGCAGCTCGATTGGCATTTGCCAGAGAACACCAGAATTGGCAGCTCCGCCATTGGCGCCCCGTTCTCTTCACAGATGGGAGCAGGTTCACACTGTGACAGACTTTAAAGAGTCGGGAGACGCCGTGGTGAACGTTATGCTGCCTGCAACATCATCCACCATGACCGGTTTGGCGATGGGTCATTGATGGTCATCACTGACCCATCGTCAGACCTTACGCTGGTGCAGTGGGCCCTGGGTTCCTCCTGGTGCAGAACAATGCCTGGCCTCAGGTGGCCAGAGTGTGTAGGCAGTTCCTGGATGATGAAGGCATTGATGCCATTGACTGGCCCTCACGTTCCCCAGACTTGAATCCAATTGAGAACCTCTGGGACATTATGTATCGGTATATCCGACGCCGCCAAGTAGGGCCACAGACTGTCCAGGAGTTCACTGATGCCCTGATCCAGGTCTGGGAGGAGACCCCCCAGGACACCATCTGGCTTCTCATCAGGAGTTGCCATGATGAAATTCACACAAGCTGGAATTTCCTGTGATTTCAATTGATTTTCGGTGTGTTTTTGAATCCTGCCTTCAATCTTTTGGTGATGTTGGTTTCCATTGACCGTTGTTACATCATTTTATTCTCAATGAATTACACAAAGTACAGTAAAGATTTTGGTCTTTAATAAATTTCCTTCATCGAGACAATGTGTGATTTAAGTTTTTCCCTTATTATTATTATTTTTTAAGCAGTGTATATACAGTGCATGCCCAAACTCAGATTACGTTGCAGTGTGTGTGACAGAGAAAGAATTCCGGTGTATTTCACTACAGGCAATGGAACATCAAAGAGTTTTCAAATGTAAACGGTATATAGCGAAACACGGAATTAAATGGACATCCAACTATTGTATATGTTCAATGTGATCATTTTGCAAGTTGGTGGGTCAGCTTTAATCACCATCGAAAAGCATTTTCACTATGATCAAGTCCAGTTGATTCACTGGACATACAGTTCTGCTTCAAAGTATGTTACATTTGTATAATTACATATTCTTTAAGTGTTCACCATGATATTGATATTTAATCAGAACCAGTCATTTTAATCTGACATAAAGTTTACAGTTATTCCATATTTTGGTTTACAGGAAATCATGCATGTAGTAGAAAAATAAAATTAAAAAGGAATTAGTGCAGGTGAAAAAATGAGTGAACCCCAATTTGCATTGGTTAAATCAAGTCTGTAAGTATATCAAGTGGGTAAATAATTGGGTACCATATGAACCAATCAAAGGAGGGTTCTGTAGGAAAGAGTTTAGACAGGACTCGGATAGAGACACATGGTCGGTATGGTGTTATTCATACAACTGAATGTAAAACACACCATGCCGAGAGGAAACATCTCAGAGGCCATCAGGAAGAGTGTAGTGAGAGCACATCAGTCTGTGGAAAACTAACCATCTCAACCAGATTTGAGATATACCAGTCCAAAATGCCTGGATACAGCGCTTAGCTGTGGTATACAGGCAATATTCCACAAATCACTGAGATGCCTTATTACTATTATGAATCAACACAACGGTCTCATATACCACGGTTATCAGCCAATCAGCATTCAGTGTTCAAAGCAACCGGTTAATAATCTTACATAAAGAAATATAAATGGAGAAATATTGCCATATTTTGGCATTAATAAATTTATTATAACTACTAATAGATCAATTAATACATAGTAGATAAATAGTATGAAGTTGGGAGGGTGATGTCCTAAGGTAGTATTGTTTTTGTCCATTCAGAAATGCCTGAAATCTCTATTGCAATGCAGTACATTACATTTAACAAGAGAATGAAATTGCAAAATCCTTCTCAGGAATCACATACTAGCATTCACATAAGGAAAATGGTAATGGAAAAAGCTAACAAACAACACCTCTTAATCCAAATTTCAAGTAGCTACCATAGATAATACAACTTTATATCTATGGTGGCTACATTATTATAGTAATGCCAGGAATATTCTCAAACTAAACCCTACACATACCCATGCAAGGGAATCTTGCAGCCAAATGAAAACTTATAAATGTAACTTTCGGTTTACATTTGGTTACCATGGAAACTCTCGAACATAAATACCTGTTCCCAAGTCCAAAATAAAATACAGTCAGATCAATAATCTATTTGAAATTGTGTTTTTGTTATAAATTTTATTAAGTTTCGCTGGATTATTAACTCAAATCTAACAGGCTATTATACAAATCTGTAATTGACCTTCGGATCTCGAGTCGAATGAAGCACGATGGCCACGAATCTCGGATTGGTGTCAGGGGTGAAAATCTGATACCAACTTTGGAGGGGACAATTACATGAAATTTTCTCAAGAGCAATTATTGAGGGGGACACCAAAAGTAGTGCTGTAACACTGTTTTAGTTTGCGCCATCAGTTGGCTCCCTACAGTAGCTCTGCAAATGTAGCTATTATGTGTGAACCCTAGCAACACAAAACAAATTTACAGGATTTAACCTCACAATAGCAACGTGCATTGTGTGCCTTTCAGACCGTAGACACGAACACAATCACCTGGCCAGCTAAGGAACACTACATTGCACTGTAAGCATCTCCCATTGACTCGAATTCAAACTGCAAACACTGGTTGATTTGAATGTACTGTAGCTATAGCTAGCAAACGTCAGCTAACTGCTAGCTAACAAAGTGTGACCTGTAATTCGATGTAGTTAACATGAAGGCTAGTGACGGCTATGTGTTTTATTGTATTCAGTGATAGAAGTAAAGAAATTTATATATCCTTTGTGTGGATCAAACCATTTGGAGGTGTCGGCGGGGGGGTCGCAATCTTTTGAAACTTACAAACGCGCTATTAAGCGTCGATAATCAGCATAGGTGCTTTCATTGCGTCATATTAATATCATTGAAATGACATAGTTATGCTTACAGTGGTTTATTGGGGTAGTAATAACATTGTGATAATAATAGATAATAATAATATCAGTCATAATTAACATTTGCTACGCTTTGCTTTTGGTTCTAGACGTATTTGGGCTTTCATCTCTCTGTTGGAGACAGGACATGCAGGACATGCGGAAAACAAATAAAATGTATTCAATTGGCAGTTTTTCAAGGTTCAGGTAGCTTATTTACAACGATTTAAATGGAGATCAGTGATCGAATAGGTTTATGTTACAAGGTTTGCTTGGTGGTTAGGAGTGTAGTGAAAGAATTGGAAAAATATTATGTTAATCGTCAAAGTATTTATTTAAAGCATTAAATGGGCAACCAATGATTAAAAGGCTACAACTTCTGTTGATTTGGTTGTATGCCTTCATTAAATTAGCTTGCTATTGCTTACTCAAGTAGCTAGGATATATAATTTATCTAACTATTCATCTGTTAATTTCCACGTTTGTAAACACTAGAATTGGGGTGGCTAGTTTATATCCCTGAAATTAATGTAAATTAGTAGGATTAGCTGCTATTTTGAAAGGCAAGGAAGTGCTAGCCTTGATTTTGGCCAATGACAGACATTCCACATTTAGCTCCACCCACAAGAGAAAAATCGAAATATCAAGTCGTTTTATAGTTTATGTGGAAAAAAGTGAGATAAAATAACAAGTCAAAATCCGTTTTCCGTTTTTGTTAAAAAACGAAATAACGGATTATCAAGCGTGTTTCTTTTGTCTGCTTGTTTCGTTTTGACGGGACAAGGAATTATGCTCACTTACAGGGACTGGGTAGCATCTACAGGATGTCAATCTCAGACAAATCGTGGCATGCCTCGTGTTGTGTTCCCCACAAGTTTAAATTAACGATCATTTGCTTAATTAAGGGTGTTTGTACATGCAGATACCCATGGTCGTGCACGAGCACTGAGTCTGAGAACAAGTTCTAATTATTAATGATTTCCTACCGGTGTGCGTAAAACGGTCATTTGCGAAGACCAGTTTGTCTATGCCTACTCACATTCTTAATTCTGTTCGTACACATTTAGAATTGTTTCTACAGGATATATTGATAAATGAGGCTCATCGTCTTGCGTGGACTGCTCATATATACATTTTGTGCTAGTGTGCATTGATGATACATGTACATTTGTATTTTTGTGTTAGATGGTGAAGAGGTTTTCAGGGTTGGAAGTGTCTCTGATAGTCATGCTCCTTCTGGTGATGACAGTGGCTGTTGCTTTAATTGTTCTAATGGTTACTGGAGAGCCTGCAGTCATCAAAGAAGGTGAGAACGAAGACACACAGCACATACAGGGAACAGAGACCGAGGACAAGTCTGAGGCCAATAGGTGTTCTTTAGTGGGGTAATAAACAGCACTGATGTGTATATTATAACTGTTGTCACTCTCAATGTCTAATATTGTGGGAAGGCCATGCCTAGCATTCTCTCTCAATCTTCAGGTCACTGGCCGTGGTCTGTAAAATTAGGAGTGGGACAGAGCTATATCTCAATTTCCCCCCACTCATCCTCTCTCTTTGGTCAATTTCATGCCCCAGGCAGTCACTTAAAGGACAGATATATATTTGGTAACATCTGTGGTAGAGTCATAACTACACACAAACAGATTTTTATTCCATTAACTTAATGACATTAATTGATATCATCAAGTGCGGTGACTTGAGATGAAGTCTAAGCAGAATCTTTATTGGCTGATCCATCTTAGTGGTGATTTGTGATTGGATGTTTGGTTAGTGTCTGGTCCAGAAAACCCTAAATCTTCCCATATGTGCTCTGACAGAGACCATTGTTCCAGAATGTCCAAATATTCCTCTGGCAGAGAGAGTCGACTGTTTCCCTGATGCTGGTGCCTCTAAGGTACGTTACCATGGAGATCTGAGTCCTCCACCCCAGGTGTAAACACTTCCTATAATGCCTTGGGGATTTACTATCCAGCCATTATAAACAGAATACAGACATCAGGAGTACTTACCCAGACTCCTGGAGAGCTTCCCTCCTGCAGGTTAAAGATCAAATCCAAACCTGGCATGCCTGGTTAAACAGTTTAGTAACTGCCCCAACAGCAGATCGATTAGCTCAATTAGGTTTGTCATGAGGGTTGAAGCTAAAAGATGTGTTATGGGTTACTCTTCAGGAGAGAAAAATTGGCCACACAGTCAACCTAAAAAAATTACGATTGTGATGATTCTCTGCCTACCCTAGTCGGCCTGTCAGATGCGAGGCTGTTGTTGGAGCCCATTGGACGAAAGGAACGTTCCATGGTGCTTCTTCTCAACCAACCATGGCTACTCCGTTGTCAGTGAGGAAAGACCCAACAGCCACAGTGAGCTCCACCTCCAACTTCCTCACTCGTTTCCATTTCTCTCATTTTCAATCTTTCTCCCGTTCCCCCTAAGGTATAATTTCCTTCAAATATAACATGAGCAGCATATTGCAGAACATGATAGACATTACAGTCTAGGGCTTTCAATTTGCTACTGTGTTTTACTCCTTTATTTACATTCAGTTGTGGCAAATACACAATTGCTATTACCCTCAGGAAACTGTATATTTTTCGAGTGTTACAATTATTCATAACATAGCATGACCTATACTAGAAATTGCTCTTGAATTTGTTGACATACATTTCTGCTTTTAACTTTTTTTCTCGTTCACTACCTTCTTGCTTGTTACTGGAGGCTTATCTGCACGTCTGAAGAGGAAGGCAGCCCCCTCATTATTTGGATCTGACATAGAAGAACTGTCTTTCCTTGCTGAGATGCAGACAGCCAACCGACTCAGATTCAAGGTACATATGCCCCTGCAGGTTATTAAAGTAAACTAAACACTACAATAAGAATCACATATTAGAAAAGACTATTGAGCTGAAATAAAATGCAGTGAAGGGGAGGTTCAGCCATTTTTGGAAATATAGTCAAATGCTAAGCAAAATATGCCATTCGACTTCCTAAGTCCCAGTCGAAAACTCTCTGGTGCAGCAGTCTAAGGCGCTCTCATCATTTTAGTTTTGATAATCTCTCGTATGTTGGGAGATGTTGCAATGAAACAGGTCTATAGATTCAACAGGATATGACTAAACAGGGGTTAGAAAAATAAACAGTTTGGGGGGGATCAATCACAAGGCCCGATAGAGTTAAAAATAAGGACAGAAGTAAAAATGGGTAAACCTCCCCTTTAGAAAGTTAATTTCAGTTAACTAGGTGTTTTTTAGATTTTAAGGTTTAGTGTACTACAATATCTTTGCAATGCACACAGTCAATTGCAACATGTCACTTGTAAGCAACCATAACATACAAATCCTTCCAACCCTATCTCTGTGTTTTTTCCCCAGATCTCAGATCCCCTAAGTAAGCGATTTGAGGTTCCTCATGAACATGTGAGGGACCATGTCACGCAAGTCCCAGGATCCCTTAACTATGAGATAGAGCTCACACACAAGCCTTTCAGCCTGACAGTGCGCAGGACAGCGACCAAGAAAGTTCTGTGAGTTGTCTTTGAGTGTTTCTTTCTGTCAGTCTCAATATATCTCTGTCATAAGGTTTGCTACGCTCAAGACTTGCTACCAGTGCTTTCAGAGGAATGCAAGCGGAAACTAGAAAATGTCTGAAGCTTCACATCAGACTTGATCCTCTTTGTGCTGTGGACCATGAAGTCACCTCATTAACATGCGTTACTATTTCAGTACGCCACAGAATTGTACACACCGACACATTTCTCACCATGTTCCGTGTCAGTCTCCTGTGGCGACCTAGGCAGTATAATTATGTCTGTGTCACTCTGAGCACGCTCAGTCGGTCCGTGTGTCATGGTAGTCATCACTCCGATCAATTACACCTCCAAGCAGCCAAGTGAACCATCATACTGTCTCCTGGTAAAAGTCTGTGACATGACTGTGACTCCTGTTCAGATGTTACAACCATTAAACCACTACTGTTACAACCATTAAACCACTACTGTTACAACCATTAAACCACTACTGTTGACGCGGCTGTAACATAGGACTGTGTGACACAATTAATCATTCAGATTTAATTGCATGCAGAAGCACAGCAAATATGCTTTGTAAATGCATGATACTTCTATTGTTTTATGCATGTAAAAAAAGAAGTTAGCAACTAGTTAATGTATTTATTAACCAAATGCAGGTACCATGTTTGCTTTAAGGCTACTGTATACTTGTAGGTGTCAACCAGAGGAGCACGTACGTTAATAGCGGTGCCACTATTTGGTAACTGCCCTATTGTGCCACGTCCTCTGTGACTTTGCAGAATTCTTCTATTTTGACCCACGATGAATGTGTGTGAAGGGTATGACCTTGCGCTTATTAGATTACTTCAGGGGAGGCAGAATAGGGAAGGGATATTGCTTTATGCTGTTTGATTTATTGCATATTACGACCTAATATTTACTGTATTGCTGGATGAGAGCCTTATCAACAGATGTCCTGATAAAACAGTTTAGATGTGGATCTTCAGGTGACGTGAGCACATTACATGACGAGAGAGAGGGACAGACCGAGTTTGCGAAGGAGAGTTGGCGAGTGGGAGAGCATCAGTGAAAGGGGAGAGAATCATTGACTGTGTAAAGATAATTGCTATGATAGTATCAGCTTGCTCTCTGACAGTATGGCAGCTGGGTTATTCACCACAGTGATAAAAGCTTTAATATCTAGCCAGATTAACTTCAATTTAACCCATGGTAATTCCAAATAAAGCCATTAACTCTCCACTTTTCTACCCTTAGATTCAGCAGTGAAATTTGCAGTCTAAGACTAACCCAGACAATGAGACCCCTCTCTCTTTCAGGGGAGTATCTCTATATTGATTTGGATTGTAGTTCACTGTAATGTTCTTCCTCTCTGTCTCTTGCCTGAGTCCGGATGTTGGCTGCACTTTTGTCAAAGTAATAAAAACATCAAGGCTGTTGAAAGCAAGTGTACTTGCATACGCGCTGCACAGACCACACCACTCAAAACTCTACATTAGTCTGACCTCAATCTCTCCTATTTATATTTTTCTCTTTCTAAATTCAATTGATTTGTCATGTTGCTCGGCAGGTGCCCTAGTGTTTGACCACTAACTGAAAGGCCGACAAGGTGAAAACTCTGTTCTTCCCTTAAGCAAGGCACTTATGGGTGATACCCTGGCTCTGGCTCAACAGTCTGAGAATGTCTTAGGGATCTGCATTAAACAATTTCTGTTTCATAAATGAGTATAATACACTGTAAAATTGTGAAATAGGACAGATGTCAACACACAGCTCATTACAATGATGAGAGGGACAATGGATATGACTGAGCTGGTGTAAGGGTTTGGTAGTTTAATTTTAATGGGTTTCTGGGTGATGCCATTTGAGTAGTGGGGCAGTGTGTGTGGCCCCTGTTTGTTTTGCCTTACCTCAAGAACTACTTACATGAGGGGGTTGGGGATTACATTCATCTTCTGGATTGTGAAGGGTTTGAATCAGCCAAGAAAGGAGAAATCACAGCCCTTTGGAATTCACTGTCCTCTGATATTATATTCACACTAAAATGAAAATGTCTGAAATGTTTTCCCAAAATCAACATAGAGGTATATGAATAGGTAAGGTATATCACTCAAATTTCTCCGCTATGAGGTGAGAGCAGCAATTCAAATTTTAACCCACTGCAACTGTACATGGGAGCGACTTACTTAAACCACCCTTGGCCACCACTATAGGGTTTAATTTAATTAAAATTTAGAACAGAAGTTGGGTAAATCTACTACATTTCAATGCTCCTACCTTTAATTCAAGTGATATATTACATATATCAAAATATTTATCTACAGTGCCAGTATGTATAAAGGGTAGGACCTTTTTGTTTATTAGATTAGACCTTGGATTTGGCGTACAGATGTGGAAAGGGATATTGCTTTATACAGTCTGATATATGGCAAATTACTGGCTAATTATTACTGCATTGCTGGATAAGCGTAATATGAATAGACACAGGACTTTAGATAAGGTTTTTCAGGTGATCTTTTTGAAAGTGGTAGAAGAGATCGACAGTACACATTTTCATGTGTATGGACCTAACAATGACATTTCAACCTTCGGTCAGAACAATTTGAGCGTTTGAGGAGATATAAATTACATACTGGACCATTATTTGACCTGCCGTACTGGACCATTACTACCCGCCATGCCCCTGCCTCTAATTCATGCAAGGTCTTGAATACATACAGTACATCAACAATAGTAGTATATTTGATGTGTGGAGGATCTCCAACCCACTGGCAGAAAGTATTATTATAATTTTTTTGTTGTTTTTGGTTCACGGTATCAATAATTGAATGAGCTACTTTGTGATTAACAGCAAGGGCCAGTTTCATTGACACTGATTGAACCTAGTCTACGACAAAAAAAATTGAAGTCAATAATGAACCCCAATGAGATATTTGTTTCCTATTCTCCGCTTAATCTGTCTGCATACCGCCCCTAAATGACTCCCTTATACCAATAACATGAAGTACCAGAACATTGTATTTTCTGACCAGACGATATGCCTGACATCAAGAATACAACAAGCAAGCATAGAATGTTTCAACACGACACAAGTGAAAAACACCTTTGTAAGGGAGGAAGGATTGTCTGTCTCGTTTTGGCTTCCTAATGCCCCGCATCATCCAGCTAGCTTAGATAATAAGTTGAAGGTTGCCATCCCTATTCTATTTGCAGTGAATATATGTCCTTTGTCCATCTTGAGAAGTTACTTTGTAGGTAGAGTCTGTGTGTTTATTTTAATATGAACAATTTCTCTTCTTTCTTGCATGCACATAACATAACCTACCACTCATGCACTCCAACACATGAACACACAGGTTTGACACTGCAGTGGGTCCACTGGTGTTTGCTGATCAGTACCTGCAGCTATCTGCCAGATTGCCATCCCATAATATATATGGGCTGGGAGAACATGTCCATCAGAACTATCGTCATGACACCATGTGGAAGACCTGGCCTATTTTCACACGAGATGCATTCCCTAATGGGGTGAGTAGGATTTACATACACATACTGTAAATGAGTACACATAAACACGCTTCTGATATCTATCATTTGCCATCATCACAAAGGCAGCATGTCTCCTATAAGGAACACAGCTCACCTCTGTTAGCAACTGTGAACAGGGTATGTGTGTGCATTCATTCCCAAAGGGCAGCTAATTGAATGTCTTGTAAGCTGATTAGGTTGTGAGTCGCCCCCTCAGCTTCGATCTCTTGTTCTCTTTCTCTCATCCCTCTCTTTCATGTTCTCAGGGGACACACAACCTCTACGGTCACTACCCCTACTTCCTCTGTCTAGAGGACGAGCGCGGCAAGTCCTTCGGGGTGTTCCTAATGAACAGCAACGCTATGGGTAAATGTGTACATAAATGACCTGGTCCACAGAAGCACCGACCTGCTTCTGGTTGGTGTATATTGCCGGGGCGTGATAAACCCCTCCTGTACTGTGTCCATTACGTATCTCATCCCTGACTTCATTGATATACCTATCCAGAGGTTACTCTGCAGCCGGCTCCCGCAGTGACCTACAGAACCATTGGGGGAGTTTTGGACTTCTACATCCTGCTGGGAGATACACCTGAGCAGGTGGTCCAGGAGTTCCTGGAGGTGAGAAACAGGCTCCTATAATATAGAGTATTACTGCTGATCATTTAGAAGTGTCAGTATGTGCTATGTGTGACATTCAGTTTGAAATCAGTAATTGTGTGTGAATGTGTGTCCATCTAGCTCATCGGAAGGCCAGTTATCCCTCCATACTGGTCTCTAGGCTTCCAGTTGTCTCGTTGGGACTACGGCAGTCTTGATGAAGTTAAGAAAACTGTGGAGAGGAACCGAGCAATCGGCATACCATACGTAAGAACTGTACTGCAGAATAGGATAATCATTTGATGTTATTTAGAAAACCGAGTAATTATGATAGAATTGGGAACTAGTTCTATTGTGTAATTATGATAGAACTAGGGAACTATTTAAAAATGAGGAACCACAAACAAAGAAGTTTGAACAGTGAAAATGTTCCTGTTTGTCCACCGACAACAAAAAATTGAGCGTTAGTGAATAACCATGGATCACGAGCTGGGGAAATACTGCTTGGAAGCTGGGAATAATTCTGTCAGTTCCAAGCTGAATGCAATGTAGCAAAAGAATGTAATCCGCCTTTCACCAGAAAGGATTCTGCTGTAGTCTTTCGATATGAAGTTCTCTATCAGAGCTGGACAGGCAGGCAGCATGTGTGAGGGAGTTGACCTTTGGCTCTCTGGGAGAATCCTGTTCCATGTCAAATATGCAGAATCTGACAGTCTGGTCTGATATCCAGTCCTTTAGGAGTCTCCTGCAGATGGGAGACATATTTACCCTGAAATCTAATCAGCTCCTAATGAGGATTCAACTCACATCCAGGACAATTAAGAGGTCTAACTTTGTCACAATCAATCACAAAACAAGCTTACTCTAAACTTTTGGTTGTAAATAATCACATCCAATAATCTTCCCCTTTGACATTAAGATTGGGGCTTGTTCACTACAGATATATTGAGGGACATGTTTGATAGAGATCAGCTATACCACAGAGGGCATTATCACATTATCCTAACACGTCTGGAACTGATTACCATTAGCAGGGAACTGGCAGGAGAAGGGAACCATCTGTTAGAGTGATACAGAGAGAGACTGCCAAGCCACAGAATCAAGGCCCAGACCGAAAACAGAACAAGCTAACACCCTAGAATTCTCTCAAGGTTCTGCACCACATTAGTCAAGTTGCTAGTACTCACTTCAAGGTCTGAGCCTCGCAGGCATGCCAGCAGGCTAATGCTAAATCAGATATGTTTCAGTTGTGCTAAGATGCTAAAATATGTGAGGGGAATCCATTAAAGCAATGTACAATATGCTAATTTCTGTGCAGACATGTTAAGGTTATGCTACGTTGCTAACATTTGAGTGGGTACACAGTCTACATCAATCTGTTTGCATTGCATTCACTCTAAAATGCATGTCTGCATTTAAGAGAACACTATTCAGTCATGCCAAAATGTTTGAACATGGGGTTTAAATTCAAGATGCCGATGTAGTGTATTTTAACTGGATGCTCTCCGGTGCAGGCCAAGGGACTCATATTTATGTCATATTGGTGTAGCCGCTTTGACGCTAATGTGTAAGTGGTTTCGATGTAATGTATGGAACTGGGCTAAGATGCTAACAACCGAAGTGGCTCTAAAGACCAACACTGAGTTTTACACCGGATGACAAGTCATTGACTAAATGAACACATTAGCCATATTATACTGTTTGTATGTGTTTTATTGTTTCCCTGCTTCTTTCCATATCCTAGGATATCCAATATACTGATATTGACTATATGGAGGATAAGAAGGACTTCACTTATGATCTAGTCAAATTCAGAGAACTCCCTTCGTTTGCTGAATACCTGCATGAGAAGGGACAGAAGTATATTCTCATATTGGTAAGAAACACATATTCACTCACTGATTTGTCTTTGATAACATTTGGTTGATTCTACTGTAAGCTACATAACTAAGTCCCAGCCTCGCAAGTAGAAAAAATAAATGGCACTTACATTGATGTCCCTGGTATATCAGTCCTTTCTTAGAGGGCTAGATTTAAAACAAGCTGGACGTTAGGTCCCTTATAAGAGAGCCAGAAGGAAAACTGCAGATTTCCCCTAGACTGATTGGAATGTGACCCTGTCAGGAATATAATGTAAAAGGCTTGGTTATTGGCCCTCAGGATCCGGCGGTGGCCACCAGTCCAAGGATCAATGGGCCATATGAGTCGTATGACCGAGGAACCAAGAAGGAAGCCTGGGTCACGGAGGCTGATGGAAAGACCCCGATAGTGGGTGAGGTATGTGGCAGTGGTGGTGGTCGTCTCTGAGAGAGCGAGAGTGACAGAGAGAGCAAGAGCCAAAGGTAGGCTTGTTTTAAAATGATCGATCCCGCTATATGTGTGAGAGCAAGTTTACTAACGGTTGTGGAGCAGATAGGCCACATATTTTGTGGGTTAGGGAGTGTTTTGATTACCCGCGCAATTTGAACTGGCCCGCCGCTAATCACTTTTTTATATTTATCTCAAGATATGTTTTGACTCCACATTGCTTTTCAATCTTAAATCGTTCTGCATCACAGACCGCGTTCCCATATGTTGTGTGTGTGTGCGTGTTCCCGAGGTTGTTCATATAAACAAGACAGACAGACTTTGAAAGCCTAGACAGCCTGGATGTTGTGGTTGAATACCACAGCGGAAAATGCAAGGACATTCTATTTTTATTATTAAATTAAGGAGGTTAATTGCTAACCTAAAGCTTGCTGACAGTTTATTTAGCTGAAATTCCACTATGAAATCTGCCAATAAGGTTAGCGAATTAGAAATTGACCATAACCTGCCTGGATGGATAGTGTGCCCCATAGAATGTAATCTAAATACCACATCTACAGACACGCAGTACTGGGCCTGTCTGGTTTTTAATGTTAATTGATGATCAATAAGTTCAAAGATGAGAAAACAAGAAACTGAGATAGTAAGGGTGTGTTAAGTTGGAGTAAGGCTTTAGGGAAGAATCAAACTGGAGGCCGAATAGTGGAGAAGTGACGGTCAGGTGGAAAGAATAGAGAAAAGTGGAGGGAACGAAAAGACATGGAAACGCCTGTGCAATCACACATTGTTGGTTCCTGCTCATCTGCTTTGTTGAGAGGTAAATCGTGTGTGTGTGTGTGCGCATCCGTTCATGTTTGTGAATGTGCTTCAGAATGATTCATGTCTTCTGTTTGCTAGTGGTTGTAAATTTATTAGTGGTATAAAAGCTATCTAGTGTTTTACTGGGGGGAGTGCAGAAACCTTGGTATTTAATCTCTACTGCCCTGTGAACCAAGGTCGGCTCAGACCTGGGACTAGACACGCCCACATGGAGGCATGCACACCACACATGCATACCCACAACAGAGACACACACACACATACGATTGCTCCTACACTCCCACTAACCTACCCTCTCTTTTTTTTCTCTCTATCTCTATTTCTATCTATCTTTTTGAGGATCAATCGTTGCTCTCAGTACATGTCATCAAGCAAAGGCTTCAAATACACCGTCATGTCTGGAGATTTCTATTGCCTTATCGATTTTCCTCATCCTCCTTCTCTCCCCTCTAAAATCTCCCTCTCATTCCTAGCATCCCCACTCCTCCCCTCTGATCCTCTCTTTCATTCTCTACACGTCCTTCACCGGCCTCTTCCTTTACTCCTACATCTCCTTGGTGGCTCCCTGTTCTTCTCCCCAAACGCTAGCCCATGTGAGTTAGTGTTTCCTGACTTCACTAACCCTCCTCTCCTGCTCTCCTCCCTTTCGTCTCTAAGGTTTGGCCTGGTGAAACGGTGTTTCCAGACTACACGAACAATGGCTGCATAGAGTGGTGGGCTGATGAGTACGAACGGTTCTCTAAGGAAATTAAACACGACGCTCTGTGGATCGTAAGCATGTTCCGCTAATGCTTTAGTATGCTATATTTATTGTCCTCATCACTATCATCAACTTTGTTCTCGTTACCAGTTAATCCTTCAGAGCCCCAGTCTTACATACAAATCCCTGCATCACTACTTTGTTTTCTTCTGACAGGATATGAATGAGGTGGCCAACTTTAAGAAAGGATCCATCAAGGGATGTGCTGACAACAAGCTCAACTACCCTCCCTTCACACCGAGTAAGGCTGCTTATTGGCTCCAGTTAGTTTATGTACACTAGCTTTAATGACGAGACATTGTATTTGAGATATCCAGCGGAGGAAGAAAAAGACAGTCACTCCTTGCAAGCATTATCATGTTGATAAAAAGCTATGTTTTGGTCACCTTTGTCAGGGGCTAACCTTATGCAGAGACAGTGTGTGGGAACATTTTCCGACCTATGTCATTTTCACCAACGCAACTGCCCAATTAAGGACTCTATGCAGCTTTGTTTTTGGATATTTTGTTGTGAAAAATATCCAAAGAAACACTTGAATTATAATTATAACACAATGTGAATTATAATTATGGCAATCAGGTAATTTAACTCACTCCTGAAGGTTACACTGGACATAAAATGTCACTATCAAAAGATTATCTTAATCTGCTGGCTGAATTTATCTTAATTGCAATGAAAAACTTGTATGAATAACCCAACAGATTAGTTGATTTTTTTCTTAAGTGTTTATGATCCCAGAGGGCTAGTTCAATATTTTCAACACCCACCTCCAATGCAATATTGCCCTATTCGATGCATTTGAAACCGTGGGGGGTGTGTGCATAAAATTCTGTATTAGAGTATTAGGAATACCAAAGTTGTAGGCTGAGCATTTATTGAAACGTTTCACCTTGAATGGTAAAATATACATGAGCTAATTTTCATATGCAATTGAAAATGGCAGTGCAATTTCATCCAGTTTGGATGAATAGGAACTTGGGGCAGTGCAATCTGGTGATGCTCTAGCAACTCCTTGTAGATTGGACACCTGCAAGCTCAACCGTAGTGGAGAATGTGCTCTCCTCCAAGTGCTTATGTACTGATGAATACTTCCTGGTTGAGCTAGCAGTGTGATATCAAGCTGAACTGCTAGAGAGTTGCTACTATTAAGTCCATAATCTTGAATAGGAAATTACACAATATTAAAAAATATTTGCTTTATAGACTGCATTTATGGTTAGATAGTTTTGTTTCTATTATGCTGTATATTATTAAAAAATCTTGACTTGCAATTTCAAATATGGATTGTTCAGCGAAAATGTAGACCCAAAACTGATAAATCACCATGAATTGGAACCAGTTGAAGAAATAAGAATAGTGTTGGGTAAATTTTCACAACCAACATTTTCACATTTGGTGTGGTAAAGTAAGATATACTTATTTTAAATGGACAGATTGTCAAATAGATACTTTATTACAATATGGGCAAGTTAAGACTAACTTGTTCCAATGATAACGACAACCTTAGTGTGAAATTATCTTGAAAAATGTTGTTTGCAACAAGGACAATAGAAATAATCCTGACGTATCTGTTATGGAGCACTTGCGGTTTGGTCAATGTTGTTTGCAGTTTATTTCAACTCTGCATGTTTATTCAGGATATATGGATAGTTTACAGAAAGATCAGCTGTGGATAACACAGTGGCCTCTACTGTTGAAATATACAATATCAGAGTGCAATATTTACGGTACAAATAATGACAAATAGCCTGGCATTCATTCAGAACCGCCATGGCACTGTTCACACACTGTCTTTATTTACAGCATTAATCCGTGCCAACAAACATCTACCTCTGAAAAGTGACAACATACCTGTGAGGTGGGAGGAGGGGTCACCATGGTAGTTCTAGTTTTTATTCAGTACCCAAGATCAGGCTGTAAATACATTTTACCATTGGTTTGATTGAATGAAAATCAGTTGATTGAATTAATATCAGTTGATTGAATTAACACCCCGGCTCCATGTGCACACGACTCCCTGCCAGAGAACTGGGTTCAATATCCGTCTCCACTCTTCACCAGCTGGCCACTCTTCATCAGTCTCCCTGCCTGTCTCTGTCTATCAATAAAAGCATTGGAAAAATGTTATATAATGAGTGAGAAGATGAACTGTCCTGTAAATAAACAACTAATCGAATTTATAACCTGTATCCTTTCTCCCAGATATTCTGGATGGGGTGATGTACAGTAAGACGCTGTGCATGGATTCTAAACAAGCCTGGGGGGACCACTACGATGTTCACAGTCTTTATGGATACTCCATGGTTCTGGCCACAGATGTGTGAGTTTTGATCTTGACCATGTTTACAGTAACTAGCAGTGGAGCTCTACTACAGCACTTTAATCCCTAATGATATCAATGGCCGCTGCTTGTTTTGTGGACTAAAATCACGTGCAGTGGGTCCAGAGCTTGAGGCCTTGCAATGTCCTAAATGCGACTGAATTGTCCTGAAATTTCAGAGGTGAGTGGTGAGGATTTGTCTTGGGCTAAATAAACAGAGCATCATTAAAACAAGACCCTGGGGCACTTGGCGTTTGGTAGGGAGGTTAAAACAGGACTTTTGTGTCTCGGAGGAAAATCCTGACGCATGCATGCATGCCTGCCTGCCCCCCCCAGCGGGGACTCAAACCCTCCCTCCACACACACACACACACACACACACACACGTGCACACAGGGACTCACACATTCATGTCTTAGAGTGGAATCCTTAAAGAGGTCTGCGGTCCTATTGTGAGTGGCAAGTCTTCTGAAAAACCTCCACCATCGCTGACTCATCCTGTCAGTGAACCGCTCGCTTGCTCCACTCCTCTCTCACAGTCCTCTTTTGTCCTTTTCTTTCTCTTCTGTCAATTTCTCTCTCGGCTAATTAAAAGGCCTTATTGGCAGCAGACACACTGTGTAAACATCATCAGAGCCCAGTATTGTCATGAAAATCGATGGACGTTCGATTTAGCTTGCTAATCAAATGGAAAAATAGAGCAACAAAGCAACGATGATACACTCTCTTTGCCAATCTCTCTCTCTCTTTTTTCCGCTCTCTCTCATTCTTTGCCTCTCTTGCTCTCCCTCTGTTTCTTCTCTTGAAACACTCATCTCTCCACCTTTCTCCCTTTAGTGCTTTGAGGCGTGTGTTTGGGACAAAGCGGACGCTAATGCTGACCCGCTCGTCCTTCCCTGGGGTAGGGAAATACTCAGGCCACTGGTTGGGGGACAACGCTGCTAACTGGAATGACATCAAATGGGCTATACCTGGCATGCTGGACTTTGGCCTGTTTGGAGTCCCCTATGTGAGTATCTCGAGTGCTGTCTGGTGGGCTGCCTGGTGGTATGTGTTCATTTGGAGACTGAAACGTGTCTTTACTGGAAAGCTTTTATTTCACTACCACTGAGAGGCAGGTTCGACGAGACAATGTAGTGGTTAAAAGCTGTTTGGCTCTGGCCTCTTGTCATCGGGACAGCCAAATCACAGAGTGGAAACATCAGTTAAAAAAAAGATTTAAAACAGAGTCAAACACACATAGTGCTCCAGCTGTGTCAAGTTGTCTTGGAGTTGCCAACCCCAGTCCTGAAGGGACTCTGTCCGAAAGGTTTTCCAATTCTTGTTTGGCACACATAGCCATTCAAATCTCTTTCACACACACACACACACACACACATACTGAGACGAACGCAACCTCACACAAAAACTCACGTTCCTGGCATAGAGGCCGGGATTTGGATCAATGCCCTCGCATTGAGGATGCTTTAAATTGCCCTAGTATCAAACAATAGCAACACAATAAAAGACACTGCTCTCAAAGGATTGGCAATTGATTGGGTATTCTTTTTCATTCTTACCATATGCATTTACGAAAATAGTGATTGTATACATGTATTCTGCCAATTAAGCCTTACTCCAAATCAGAAAACAATATCAGACGAGTAGAAGAGAAGTGAAAAAATACAACCATTTCCTCCAAGGGCCTGCTGTATTCTTTCCAATGCTCTGCATATGTTTTAAACCCCATGTGATCCTTTGTGAGAGTGTAACTTAAATTCTGACCTTTCTTGTATTGTCAGATCGGTGCTGATATTTGCGGTTTCTTTGACAACTCGACTGAAGAGTTGTGTCGTCGTTGGATGCAAGTGGGAGCCTTCTATCCCTTCAGCCGGAACCATAACGCCCAAAATTACATGGTATTTGCTTTGCTCACCGTTTTACAACAATAAATACAGTACATATACAGTTGAAGCCAAATAAACACAAATACATCTGAAAATTAAAAAACAAATGGCTTGGACATACAGTATCTCACAAAAGTGAGTACACCCGTCACATTTTTGTAAATATTTGAGTATATCTTTTTATGTGACAACACTGAAGAAATGAGTTTGCTACAATGTAAAGTAGTGAGTGTACAGCTTGTATAACAGTGTAAATTTGCTGTCACCTCAAAATAACACAGCCATTAATGTCTAAATCGCTGGCAACAAAAGTGAGTACACCCCTAAGTGAAAATGTCCAAATTGGGCCCAAAGTGTCAATATTTTGAGTGGCCACAATCATTTTCCAGCACTGCCTTAACCCACTTAGGCATGGAGTTCACCAGAGCTTCACAGGTTGCCACTGGAGTCCTCTTCCACTCCTCCATGACGGCATCACGGAGTTGGTGGATGTTAGAGACCTTGCGCTCCTTTTGAGGATGCCCCACAGATGCTCAATAGGGTTTAGGTCTGGAGAGATGCTTGGCCAGTCCATCACCTTTACCCTCAGCTTCTTTAGCAAGGCAGTGGTCGTCTTGGAGGTGTGTTTGGGGTCGTTATCATGTTGGAATACTGCCCTGCGGCCCAGTCTCCGAAGGGAGGGGATCATGCTCTGCTTCAGTATATCACAGTACATGTTGGCATTCATGGTTCCCTCAATGAACTGTAGCTCTCCAGTGCCGGCAGCACTCATGCAGCCCCAGACCATGACACTCCCACCACCATGCTTGACTGTAGGGAAGACACACTTGTCTTTGTACTCCTCACCTGGTTGCCGCCACACACGCTTGACACCATCTGAACCAAATAAGTTTATCTTGGTCTCATCAGACCACAGGACATGGTTCCAGTAATCCATGTCCTTAGTCTGCTTGTCTTCAGCAAACTGTTTGCGGGTTTTCTTGTGCATCATCTTTAGAAGAGGCTTCCTTCTGGGACGACAACCATGCAGACCAAGTTGATGCAGTGTGCGGCGTATGGTCTGAGCACTGACAGGCTGGCCCCCCACCCCTTCAACCTCTGCAGCAATGCTGGCAGGACTCGTACGTCTATTTCCCAAAGACAACCTCTGGATATGACGCTGAGCACGTGCACTCAACTTCTTTGGTCGACCATGGCGAGGCCTGTTCTGAGTGGAACCTGTCCTGTTAAACTGCTGTATGGTCTTGGCCACCGTGCTGCAGCTCAGTTTCAGGGTCTTGGCAATCTTCTTATAGCCTAGGCCATCTTTATGTAGAGCAAC